>JAVYIG010004758.1:0-152905 GCA_035222895.1 Strongylocentrotus droebachiensis | reverse complement strand
GGTAAGTGGAACCGAAGTAGTTAGTTATATAGAAAATTTAGGAGTATAAATACATCGGATATGCATCCGGTAAAATATCAAAATTAGGGGTTAAGTTTGGCCAAGTTTTGTGTAACGTTTCTTAGTACAAACGCGCGGCCACTACAGCGTATAGGGCTATTCTGTCTCTAAAGAGAGAGCCGACCTTACCCAAATCAGAGGCTAACGAACGAAAGAGACAGAAAAATTCGGTCTAGGCCTAGTACTCGTCTATCTCGGTATCTGGTCCAAATTTAGGCGCTTGTTCACAACTCATTTCAACTGTGACCATGCTTTTTAGTGTTAGCTATTAACTTTCTTCTGACCCAACTATGAAAGTAGTTATTCAACAGTTGGACCTAAAAGTAACAAAAAGCTTGGATCATTGATGCAGCTAGCGCTAGTGAAGTGATTTGCCTACAGACCCTATAGGCCTACTCGTATCTAATTTTCAGAGAGGGTCTCGCCCGAAAGTTTGGGCCAAGGATCAAGGAGTGACGATGGCAATCGAGCTGAAATATTTCTCACGACGATAAATAACAAATCAAAAGTTCGAGTGTACTTTACTCCTAAATTCATCAGATATAACCATTTTAAACCACTTCATAATGTACAGACAAATCAGCAGATTCATACCTACAGCAGATATGTTTCTAAATATGATTCAATTTACGAGATTTGAACGTAATTACAGCTGTACTCACCATCAAACTTTAAAGAAAACCTCGAGCTCTCACTATGTGTGGGTGACGTCATACATTAAATATGCATTCAGCGAAAGTCTTGTCTTCAGATCAGGCAATCGTACATAAAAACTTCCATCACAGATAGAAAAATTTCTTATTAAAATAATGAGGATGATTACAGTTATCAATCATTATACCCAAATCTGCATACAAATAAGAAGGAGAATAGTGAAACCGAGACTTATTTACCGCACGTAGGATTTCTGATAAGAATGCACAAAGAACACAAAATGGAAAGGTGCCTGGAATAGAGGATAATAATATCAGTCAAGCTCATGAATATTCATATTATGGGCGTTACCAACCATTGACATTTGCATACACAACCATTATTTAATATATAATGGAAATGCGCTTTTCATTATATATTATATAATGGAAATGCGTTTTTCATTATATATTATATAATGGAAATGCGATTTTCATTATATATTATATAATGGAAATGCGCTTTTCATTATATATTATATAATGGAAATACTTTTTTCATTATATATTATATAATTGAAATGTGCTTTTCATTATATATTATATAATGGAAATGCGTTTTTCATTATATATTATATAATGGAAATGCGCTTTTCATTATATATTATATAATGGAAATGTGCTTTTCATTATATATTATATAATTGAAATGTGCTTTTCATTATATATTATATAATGGAAATGCGTTTTTCATTAAATATTATATAATGGAAATGCGCTTTTCATTATATATTATATAATGGAAATGTGTTTTTCATTATATATTATATAACGGAAATACGCTTTTCATTATATATAAATAATGGAAATGTGCTTTTCATTATATATTATATAATGGAAATGTGCTTTTCATTATATATTATATAATGGAAATACGCTTTTCATTATTTATAAACAATTACAATTCACATTTCCATTATTTATAAATAATGTAAGAGTACGTTTCATTATTTATAAATAATGGAAATGTGAATTGTAATTGTTTATAAATAATGAAGTCTGAATTGTAATTATTTATAAATAATGAAAATGCGTTAAGAATTATATACAAATAAAAATGTACATTTACTTGCATTATATGTAAATAATGGTTATTATTTGTTAAATAATGGTTATATAACATATAATTTGTCTAAACAATAGGTTTACAAACGGCGCCTCATATTCAATACCATCAAATCCACATTAAAAAGAGACACATATTCAATTTCTTTTGAGATTATACATCACAATTAGATTTTCGATATCAAAACATGCATGGTCCATGGTTGAAACATTAATGAGCCAAAAGAATCATTGTAAGTTTTTTCCACATTTAAAGATAAACTTGAGTTCTGGTTAAAAAAAAAAAAAAATTCTCAAAGAATCAAAGAAACTTACACTGAATGTTCAAGATAACAAATAAATGTCATTTGCCAAACAATTCTTGTACAAAATTATACTGGCTGAGTAATGAGCATAGAAAGATAAGGAAATCAAGGAGTACAATTGGTCATGTCCAGTACCACCTTAGATGTAGATGTAGTACTAGCCCCGGCACCATTTGTGTAGTCCCATATACATCTTTCTGTGTACAGTGCTTGTTACTTTACCAAGGCTGGGCCAAATTTATTATGATTTTGATGACTCCAGAACCTTGCAGTACACACCAATACTTACATGCTACATGATCAACTTTTTCTGATCCATTCCACACCCTAGCTTTCTTTCACAATGCAATCGCATGGCCAGAACTCAAGTTTATCTTTAATACAGAGAAAAAGTATTGCACAAAATATTGATCATTGAGACGAGTATAGCCGTGCATTGGGCTATATCTGAGTGCCTGCGTTTATTTAGCAAATTAAAGCCCCACTGCACCACTTGTAGCTACTTGCTCCCTCTATAATTATAGAAAACAATGCCTATAAGCGGTGCCCGTTGGTCGCCCATGATCCTCTTTTTCTAAGTTAATTGAGAGCTGAGTTGATGAGATTTGGAATTCGCTAGTGTAGGTAGATTTAAATGATTGAATCGTGGGAAAAGTACTCAGATACAATGGCAGTTGACATATTGAAGTCCCCTCCCCCATTGTCATTCAAAGTAGTTTCTGGCAACAGACTAGGGTTTCTACATTTGCATCACAATGCCCATCAGGACCGACTCACGCATGAGCGAAATCGAAATATGTTTTCTTTTGTTTGGATCGTTAGTTCTAGTTATATGTATTTTGCTCTGGTTTCGTTTTTGGACCATTATATGATCCAACTGACTTACATCAGGTACCTGCTCAATGTCACGTCACCAGACGGTGAATTACAGACTTACGGAGCCTTTGTCTTTCATACGGGTTATCCGTCACTTCTACATGAAAATCTGATGGGACGAAGCACATTTGTGCAAAGGGAATCTGCATTGGATTGATTTCTAGATTATTTTCGACACACTGCATGTTTTGACATCTGTCAACCCGGATTCATGACCCAGAGACAAACTCTCCTCATATTGCGAAAGAAACATTGTAAACGCCTTTATAACACATTCTAGGAGAGACCTCTCATGTCACTTGTTGCCAGTTAATTTTATTTGAACTGTGTAAGATTATATGTGAATCCTTTCAGCTCGGCTATAACTGGATAACTATTTCTGAGGAGAGGACTCGACGTCTCATTCCACGATTCATTTCGCATTTAGCAGGATCTAGGTAAACAGTGAGTATGATATATAATTTTTGACTCGTTACCTCTAAATTGTGTCGATCCCAACAACAGCCACTGTATAAGCTCATCAGAAATAAAGTAACATTTAATCCATGTATATAATGCAAAAAGCCCTAATTCTTAGTAAATACTATACACAATTTGACTAAATGTTATTTGTATTGTGAGAACGATGAGAAGGTGGACTATACCCACATTAGCATATAATAGTTTATTTATTTAAAAATCACATTGCAGCCCGAAGGCTGAATTGCACGATATTTTACAATTCTGTGACACAAGAATATGAGATTATAATGAACCTTGTATAAAGCATTACACGAAATAATAACTGCATTAAAAAATTAGAAACAAGATATTCAAAAAATATTGTTTTACATTTTAAACCGAAATAGCTCGACATTATTAGATGGTATGAAGGCACATAGATTAATAGATGATCAGATTGAGAGAGGGAGAGAGAGAATCAAGAAGGAAGGCAGAAAAAGTTGGGAGTCAGAGAGAAGGTGGAGAGAGAAAGAGGAAGATATAGAAAGGGAGAGGGAGTGAAGGACAGATGAAGATAGAGAAAGAGAGGGGGAAGTTTGATAAAGAGAGGGAGAGAAAGAGGGGGAGAGGGAGAAAGAGAAGATAAAATAAAGTAATGGTACGTGAGAGAAGAATATCTCAAGAAGCGACATGATAGCAAGAGTAAAAGAGGGAGGTAGAAAATAAAGGAAAATTGAAAGAAAGAAGAAGAAGAAAACAAAGAAGAAGAACTAAT
This sequence comes from Strongylocentrotus droebachiensis, assembly GCA_035222895.1. Lineage (NCBI taxonomy): Eukaryota > Metazoa > Echinodermata > Echinoidea > Camarodonta > Strongylocentrotidae > Strongylocentrotus > Strongylocentrotus droebachiensis. The sequence continues at coordinate 148,691 of JAVYIG010004758.1, read as the reverse complement.
TCTGAAAGAAAAATACCATCAGGGAAAAACTAAGAATCAGGAGTAACAAAACCAGAAATAAGGCTTAGGTATGTTTTTTAAATGGTTCATCGTCAGATGGGAGAGCAGAACCAGGTACAATTACTATTACATGTACATGATATATTGATATGAGGATATTGTAAAATAAAATTAGTTCATCATTAAAAAGGTTATATGTTTAAAATACTACATAAAAAGGTAAAAATAGATCAATTATACACTATATACAGATTACTCAAAAAAATAAAAATAGGATATTTACATTTAAAACATAAAATATGTAAAATGTTGGATGCGAGGGAGTAGGAAATAACAAATGCATAGGCAGATATATATATATTATAGGATGTTGATAAAGTGGGAGAGCGAGAGAGCGAGAGAGAGAGTGAGAGAGAGAAAGAAAGCGTGTGAGAGAGAGAGGGGAGAGAGAGAGAGAGAGAGGGGGGGGGGAGAGGGGAAGAGGATAGAAAAAATAGTATGTGAGAGAACCAATAACAGAAGGGAGGAATGAGTAATATAGTAAAAGAGAGAAAATGGAAGGAGGTGAAAGAGAAAGTCCAAATTCATCAATATCCAAATCTAAGATACGGGTAAACCGAACATCATCCCTAGATTATAACTACATTGATACCAATACCCACGTACATGATATCATCTAAGGCAATCATATGATTACTATTATCAGTCTCATTAGACTTTTCATAAAGTATTGTTTAGTATGTCAAGAAGGGATAGGGCTTTTTCTGTACCTTTCTGTCCTACAGCGCATTTGTTGGTAGTGGGTTTTATTTCTAAGTGAAGTTTTGAAATATGGACCCATGTGTTTGTCACCGTATACATGGTATCTATGCCTAGATATACTTCCTCTACTTTTGATATTCTTTTACTTATGTTCAACGCTGCATAAAGAAATGTTTTTTTTTTTAATTCAGGTTTTCCCAAACTATTCAACATCAGCTTAACGGTTAAAAGCCCTCTTAGGTTAAAGTATAGCATGCCATACCTAAATACATAAATGTAGTTCGGTATTTACGTTTTAGGGTTTCCACAATTACATTGTGATACATATATGTATATGCGAAATCTTGTTAAGGGTGGTGGTCCTGAACATAAAGGTACTATGTCCCATTTGCAGGCCAACAAAATGAAAAGGTTAAAATTCAACGACCTTTGAAAGACAATACTAATTTAGAACTTCCCTCAAAACGAAAGGGCTTGAAAATTGCTATTAGTGGGAAAATAACGACCCTTAGTTGTCGAATCGACTTAAGTGATTACAATCACCTGAGTAATAATCTGATTTTTAGACCTTTTTACCGAATAGTCGTAATTTTTGTGCTGCACACAGATTCAATCAGGTTAATTTTGACCATTACAAGTAGTGGGTTATTGCATGGAGTTAGCTTACTAACTCCATGGTTATTGGCAAATGCTCATGTACCTGTTACAGCTCATTTTATATCATGTTATTACCAAAGATAAAATATGTCATTCAGTCACTCAATAGTGTCTGACAGTGAAGTCTAGAAGGTAAACGGGTTTCCTTGCATAATTTGAATACTAGGACAATGTAATGTTTAAATTTTCCAGTATTATATGTCTGTTTTTAGTTTTCTCGTATATTATTCAGCGAGGAATGTTTGTATCAAATCGGAACGAAGTAATACCAAATTTGGACATGTTTAGACTTCAAATAGTTTTCCTTTGTAATTTGATTCTAAAGAATCTATTCGACAAAGTATTGGAACTCTTTAGACTGTTCTATTAGGCAGTCTGTAAGCTCTTCTGTCTTCAAACGTAAGCTGAAATTTCATCTACTGTACACTTACAGTGAATAGATCTGATATTTATTAATATTCAATATAGGTAACTGGATTAGCATTGTCCCCCCCCCCCCCCGTGTTGTACATTATCCTCTTTTCCCTATTTCTTTACTTTTACATTATCTTTATTCTGTTTTCTTTTTTAGTCTACCATATTTTGTAAATTAGTGGTAGATCTTATTCATAGTCTGTACAGGTAACTAGATTAGTATTATTAGTCCCCCTCCCCCTGTATTGTAACCTATTTCTTTTAAAAAAAATGTTGTTTTTGTAAAGGTGATCTGTGTCTTAACAAGCTGTGCTTTTTAACAGACCACCCCTCTTTCCCACATTTGTTAAAGTCTTTATAACTGTTTCATTGTTAATGTATTTATGCTAGTTGACGATGAACTTGTTACTATACTGTTCCTGAATGAAATGTTTTTTTATGCAAGTGGAAAGAAATAAATAAATCTTGAATCTTGAAATCTTGACAAACATGTTTTGAGCTTCTAGGCACCCACGCGCTTCAGGTCACAATCAGTGATCATAATTTTTTTTTAATGCAAAACCTACCAGCGTGAACATCATTACAAATGATTTCAATCAAGGTACGTTTCCTTTCACAATATTCCTTTCAAATGCGTTTTTCTTTCTTCTTTTACCCTTGTCGCAAGCCCAGCCGTGTGAAATATCTAATACCCCATTCACAGTGGCCTCAAACACCGCGACAGCAGCGGGACTGTCCCGCTGCTGTCGCGGTGTTGTCTTCAGTGTGAAGGCTCGGACCCGTTATAAACCTCTCGCGGGATAACACCGCCTCGCGATAACGCCGCGACAAACTATCGCTAGGTTCGCCTAGCTACAGCAGCGGGACAGTCCCGCTGCTGTCGCGGTGTTTACTCAGTGTGAAGGCTCTCCGCTATAACACCGCGACAAACACGTGTGATTTGTTTACTTACCTATCACTGACCTCTTTTCTCCAGCAATGGGGAACATAAAGTGAAATAGAAATAAAGTAACCAGTGGATTCAAATTGATTTTATTATTATGTAGATATTATAATTATCCAAATAAAAATATTTCACACTTCAAAAAATTAAAATATTCTGACTGGAAGCAATAAAAATGCTAGTTTTTTAATAAAGTACAGCTAGCGCGCGCAATTTCAAGCAATCGAAAACCCCGCGCTGAAGTATTTCCGGTCATATCGGGGTCACTCGCGGGTCATGAGCCATGCATACACGTGTTTGTTACGGAGGTAATAAAAATCACCCGCTGCAGCGTGAATGGGTACATGATATTTATCCCGCTGCTGCAGCGGGATAACTTTTCTACTGTGAATGCATTTGTAGCGGTGTTATGGCGGTGTCGCCGCTCCGCTACAACGCCGCTACAAATTTCAAAACCACTGTGAATGGGGTATTAGTCTCCTACGATTCTGTGACATGATATAAAGAGTGTGCCAGTCCGTACATCGTGCATGTCTATAATGGGGATCGGACATAAATTTGTGTGGTTGCCAGGCAAAGTCCCTCTTTTGTCTCTTTCTCTCTCTCTCTCTCTCTTAAAAAAAAGAATCCAGGGTCCATGAGCAAACCTATATCCTTTACAAAATATATACAAAGAAGAAGGAAAAAAAAACACTACACTCAAAATCAGTAACAGAACACAATGATTTTGATTTAGGGAAGAAAAATCGTAAGGCTGCGAGCAAAGTCACTTGTCGAATCGTCAAATGTCGGGTGGTGATTTTGTCTTCAACTTAACGTATAGAGCCTCCTTCCTACATGATGTAATAATGACATAATTATTTCATGGCTATAGTAATTTTAAAGAATATTAAAATCATCCCTCTTACACGTCAACATGGTCTATCGCCGCATGTTGTTCATACCAATGATCGCTACTTTAAGCACAATGTTAAGTTGATTCACCCTCCTGCTACAAGTCAGGAAAGTAATTGCACACAATGTCATTGGCAGACTAAAATATAATAATGAGTCTTGCAGGAATTTCCATCTTGAAAACAAATGTCAAAAGGACGTCAGGATTCACTGATTGTTTGCTTGGTGTGTCACCACACCGGCACCAACCCACACATTCTCATTTTTGCTTTTCCGTAACGTGTATTTAAAATTTATTAAATATTGGAACAATACAAATAATTCTTCGAAATACATTTTTGTTCATCATAATAACATATTCGATTCCCTCAATACAAGTACAATTTACAAATAACGATCGATTTTTGTGTGGAATGAAATCAGCTATGATAAGAAAGAAACTATAGCCCCTGTCCTTACTACCCAACCCTAACAAAACACCACCCCACAAATGCTAAAGAACACATACACACACCCACACACACACACACACACACCCACAGCAATGCGTTTCCCTTCACGCACACTCACAACCATGATCGCAGGGGACAAAAATGAAGGATAAAAAAGTAAGGCAAGGGCTACATTACGCTTCAATATTTTATATATGTTTTCTGCTTCATTCGAATTTCATGAATGAGTTCTCTAACATCGTGGGTCAATTATCGTTTGGTTTAAGCTCCTAATTTTAGTATAAATTTCCTTAGATTAACAACATTAACAATTATAATAAAACGAAACTCAGATTCAAAATTTAAAAAAAAATCAGATAGTGACTGGGAAACCAAAGCTTATATCCTCAATCATGTGAGTAGAATTTAAGGTCACAAGGTCACGGTCAAAGGTCATTTCAGTTCAACAAACTTAGACTATGTATAAGGGGGGGCTAAAGTATTAAACGCCCAGGAAGAGCGTAGCAAGCGAAGCGGGTGGAGAGTAAATTGGCGTGGGCTCCAGGGGCAAAGCCCAGGTGGGGGTCAAAGGGCGGAGCCCCCGAAAGCTCAGGGGTTTTAGGCATTTAATTACGGTCAGATGGGCACATTTTGATACCTTATTTGTGACACCTGCAGGTCACCAATTGGCTTGGGGTACAGGGGCGAAGCCTTTCAGAAGCTCAGGGATTTTAGGCAATAAATTACGGTCAGATGAGCATTTTTGATACCTCATTATTTTGTGACACTGGCAGCAGGTCGTTATTCTTTCTTTCTTTCTTTCCATTTCTCTTTTTCAAAAAGTGAGTGGAGGAGGGGGCTCTAGCCCCCCCCCCCCCCCCGATTTCCGCCGTTTCGCAGGTCCTGACATGTAGACTTCTTAATAAACATATTTTTTGCTCGACTGAAAACTTGGGAATGAGTCATTGTTCAACAAACACATACAAAAGTATACATTATAAAAAAGTGAGAAAATATCCGGAAAATCATGTAATTTCAGCAACATTTGTAAATCCCGGGTATCGAATTAGAAGTAAGTAAACGTTTGAATTTCATCTGGGGTGTCAACTGCCCCTCTCAGCCCCCCCCCCCCCCCTCCCGATCAGTGCGCCAGTGCCCTAACCCTATCCCTTACCCTCACGGCCTCAACCTAACCCTAGCACTTACAATGCGTAACTATTCTCTTTCCAGGCTTTTTCTCTACTTTGGGCAGAATCCGGAGAATTACCAAAGCTTGGATTGTGATTATTCTGGCCGTGTATAATGAATTTTGATAATCGTTTTTCAAAATAAAGTTTTCATAATAAAGTCTAACTTTGAGACGGTGTGAGAGTGGTTGTAAATCTCTATCCCTATCCCCCGGCCCTTCTCCCCACTCAGTGTTATTTAGGGTACGCATATGCGTGTTCCCAGCAACCCCCTCCCCTCCTTACAGCATAAGTCCTGTGTGTAAATTCAATACGGGTAGACCTTTTTCTTTTGTTATACGAGCCTTTTCAGCCCCCCCCCCCCCCTTTCAGCATAAGTCCGGTGTGTAAAGTCAATACGGGTAGACCTTTTTCTTTGTTACGAGCCGAAAATTTTGGGAACACGCATGCGGTCCCTCCGTTCCCGGAGTGGCGGAGGGGGAGGGGGGAGGGGGGAGTCGGGCCCTATCCCAATCTAGTGCAGTGCAGTGACACAGTCTGTGCGCGGTAATTGTTACAGGGGCGATTTCGGACCATTTCCTTTTTTTCAGTCGCCCCAATCCGCATTTTTTGCATACTTTGGGGCTCTTTTTTTGTATTTCCGGGGCAAATTTGCCCGTCGCCTCCGTGTTTTTTTCCTGGTTGGTCTAGTGAACCCTCAATATAGTTGTCAGATGGCACACAAGACCGACATCGTAGGTCATGTAGTCTGTAGCCTTAAAAATAATGAACATTGAAAGGGGCAATTTAAAAGTTTATCATTAATTTTTGTTTTCGTTTCAAAGTTCGTTTTAGGTCGTACGGTGCTAAGGCCTTTTGCTTATTTCGAGAATGCATACTTTTCACATATCTGTACTTCTTGGACCTTATGCTATATCATAGTGTCGTGTAAAAAAATATGTAGGAATTTATTACCCTTTCTAATAAAAATGAAAAGTCAGTTATAGGAATGAAAATTACCTGTAACATATAAAACAATTTCCTTTTAATCCTTTACACTCGCAAATTATTATTCAATTAAATCTGAGAATTCATACTATTTTTTAGATCTATTAGGAATAAATCATTGTCAAAATCATTCCATACATTGGGGTAAAAAATAATAATTCCACCATTATGACCAACAGTGTACATGCATATGCCCCAGACAAACATTGAACCCCCATAATAGCGTAGCCCATGTTTGTGATTATTTTTCATATACGTATCTCTATACTTTCTCTATATTTTTCATGTACGTATCTCTATACTTTCTCTATATTGTTCATATACGTATCTCTATACTTTCTCTATATTTTTCAATTACGTATCTCTATACTTTCTCTATATTTTTCATATACGTATTCATATGTTGACATTTCTCCTCAGCACGATGGGAAATGCATGTAGGCTGCGAACCGAAGAGATGACTGAACCCTCGAGTGATGACACACCAAGTGAAAGGTACATACATGTTGAGCTGCACTTTAGATACATGTATAAGACCCCTCCCCCCCCTCAAAAAGTTGTTTGGTTGTCCTCGATTGCTTTTCTGGAGTATAGGCGGGCGGGCGGATTTTTCATTTTTCATTTTTGTTTATGTTAGTACATTCTAGGATTCTAGTTCATGAACATGTACGAGGCTAGGATTTGAACCCTGAACCCTTGGATTAAAGACTGTCAATACTTTTGGGACATATACATCTATAAATTTTTGGTTATAAAGGTGGAATAATTATTTGTACCCCAATTTATGGATGATTTTGACAATGATTTATTCCTAATAGATCTAAATAATAGTATGCATTCTCAGATTTTATTGAACAATAATTTGCGAGTGTTTGTTTTGCGTGACTGCTAAAGCATGTGTGTGCTTCTATCCCAATCAACTAGGGGACTTACTTCTTTAAGTCATAGCTGACATTAATTAGGATTAATGCCTAACAAAAGGGCACTAATATAGCTGATCCACACGGTTTTTATTATGGGGCCTCACAGTATGGAGGCCATTGCTTAGCCACTGAATCATGATTGCATGCAGCGGGGTCTAGGGTACTTCGCCGGCCCCCCCCAAAAAAAATGCAATAAATTATCAATAATTCATTGCATTTTGCCCCGACCCCCAACATGAAAAAAAATCCTCTACGTGGACATGCCTTGAACCATAATGCATGGCCCTACAGAGGAATTTTTCCTGTTGGGGACCGGGGGGAATACAATGAATTATTGATAATTATTGATAATTTATTGCATTTTCTTTGTTTTGGGTATTTTTAGGGGCGGCGAAGTACCCTAGCCGCTGCATACAGTCATTGGCTAAGCAATGGCCTCGTTACTATGAGCCCCCAGGATCAAAACCGTGTCGATGTGCTTTATTAGTGCCCTCATTTTATGAGGCATTAATCCTCATTACTGTCAGTTATGACTTAAGGACGTAGGTCCCCAAGTTGATTAGCATAGTAGCACACACATGCTTTAGCAGTCACGCACAAAAAACACTCACAGATTATTATTCAATAAAATCTGAGAATGTGTACTATTATTTAGATCTTTTATAACTTTTATCAATGTAATGCTTCCTGGGAGAAATTTCAATAGTTTAAACATATTTGTGGCTTACACCAAGTAAATAAGATCGATTTGTAATTGAAAAACAAGTCAGAAAACAATCTTGGAACCAGCGGGATTTGAACCTGCCATCTACTGCTTGCCGGGCACCGACTCTACCACCAGGCCATCACTGGTCCATGGCACAGTCACGGTGAACTAGAAACAAATACCCAAGCTCTCCTGATTCATTCTGACTTATTAATATTCATTAGTCCGCCATAGGACGATAACTTTTATAACTTTTATCGATATGTTTCAACTATTGAAATTTCTCCAAGGAAGCATTACATTGATAACAATTATAAAAGTTATTGTCCTATGGCGTACTATTATTTAGATCTATGAGGAATACATCATTGGCTAAATCACTCCATAAATTGGGGTACAAATAATTATTCCACCATTATGACCAACAGTGTACATGCATATGCCCCAGACAAACATTGAACCCCCATATGGTGTAGCCCATGTTTGTGATTATTTTTCGTAATACGTATCTCTATACTTTCTCTATATTTTTCACATACGTATTCATATGTTGACATTTCTCCTCAGCACGATGGGAAATGCATGTAGGCTGCGAACCGAAGAGATGACTGAACCCTCGAGTGATGACACACCAAGTGAAAGGTACAGACATGTTGAGCTGCACTTTAGAAACATGTATGAGGCCCCCCCCCCCCCCCGTCAAAAAAGTTGTTTGGTTGTCCTCGAATGCTTTTCTGGAGTAGAGGCGGGCGGGCGGATTTTCATTGTTGTTTATGTTATTACATGTACGAGGCTAGGATTCGAACACTTAACCCTTGGATTAAGAGTCGTGTGAATGACCCAGTATACCATAACACCTCCACTTTCATCATTGTAGTGCCATTGATCCAGGATTTGAGGGGGGGGGGGGGGGTACACACAATATCTGAAGAGCAGGCAAACAAAACGAAGGAAAAAACAGTTACCCCATTCTCTTGGTACCTTTTGTTTCAAAATTTTGAAGGGGGACATTTGTGGATGGTTGAGTAGTTAAGGTATGCCACTTTGACTTTGGTTTCTGGAGGGAGAGGGGGCATTACATGTATATAGTTGTGCCTACTCCTCCCAATCTGCAAGTGTTATGAACTATAGAAGGTCCCTCCATTACATAGCTGTGTACAACACGATTGTAACTACTTTCTGAATATCAACCTCGGGCAATTTCAATAGCCTTATGCGTCACCTATTTAAATGTGCGAACAAGGCAATGAAGTTTTATGTAATCCAAACATTTGAGTTTGTTTTTCGGAAGTAGTGTGATCATGTACAGTTGTATCTTGCTCATCAGAAATAAGTGTTTATTTTGTTTCCAGCTAAGTATACTTGAGTCATATTGCCCCGGTGACACTTGCCCGCATTTTGGTTTGCGCACAGTTTGCGCATAGACACAAACTCTTGCGTGCCAATGCGGGAAGTATTCGTGGTAGCGTGCGGGAGGATGCGGGTGGATGCGGGCCGTGCGTGAAATGCGTGACAGACTTTTCAAAATGTTCAAAATTTTTGCACGACAATTTCGTTTGGCAACGATCGTGAACACTTCGTAAACTATGCGCACCCTATGCGCTGCCTAGTCGTGCCAGTGCGCGCCGATGCGTGTCCGATGGCCTAGGGGCACGCATGTTCACGACTAGTTAACGACTAATTTGCGCACAATTTGCGCATTGGCTGCGCATACTTCCCGCGCAGTTTTCGCATGCCATGCGCATAGTCTACGAATGCGTGTCCTGGTGGTTACGCATTGCGTGAACTATTCGTAAATTAGACGTGACCCTTCGTACCACTAATTGACAGGCATTGTCACGCCACAGAGCGGGGCAGTGCGGGACCAAAATGCGGGCAAGTGTCAACGAGGCAATAGTTTGGATGGTATCATTGTACAAAGACAAGTAATGGTAACGTGATGATGCTTCAGAACTGGACAGAGACAGTCAAACCATCCAAGCAACTTCCAACAACTCTCAGAGCTGCTCTCAAAAAGGCAGGATTACTAGAGGTGGAAGAGACATGTTTCACAAGCAGCTAAAGCGAATTTTTGCTGATGTTGTTGATGTTGCAATTTAACTATGTCATGATTACATTTAATCATCACAGTTTCCTTTCCTACCTGTACATTATAAATACAGAATGAGCTCAGTGGCCAATGTTGATTTCGACGACATCTTGAAGGACATAGCCAAGGCCCTGTACAAAAATTCAGACATCAATGATCTTGGAAAGGCCTTGGGATTTGGGCCTGCAGATATTGGTCGGACGATTCAAGAAAACGCCAATCAAGGAGTGAATTATATGGGAACATTCGATTTGCTCAGGATGTGGCGAAAAAGACAAACACCTTCGACTGAAAAGGTGGCATTGAGGTCTGCACTATTAGAAGCTGGATTTGATAACCTGGCAGACCAATATCTAAGCACTCCCGTACCCGGTAAGAGATTCTGTGTATACAATGGTTTAAAGATGCGTTTCAAACAGAAGAAGAAAAGAGAATCTGAATTACAATAAAACTAACATTTTTTTCACTACTGAAAAGTTTCAAAGCAGATCATGGACATGATATCGTGGGGCTACGTAAAATTTAAGCCAAATTGTCCATCTTGTGATAAACTTTGGCACACAGGTAGTCTAACATTTTCAAAGCAAACCTCGATGTTGAGACACCTCAAATTCGGCCCTTTGGGCCTGCCTTGCATATTGTTCAAAATGGCTCTTCGGGGTTCCTTTTCCGTGTATGCTTTGTCCAAAATTAAAATATTTCAGCAAATCTGAGTTGGTGAAATTTCTTGTATGTCAAAATCATTATTTTCAATTTCCAACCAAGAACGTTCCTCCATAATTATGGTAGCCATTCTCTCTACCTGTGATAAGGAAGAAAAAGGAAACGTGGAAGTTAATGGTAATTTGAAATATACTGTCGCTGAACCTAGAGTCTTATTTATACATTATGAAAAATAAATGGCACATCGCTCTGTTAATCTATATCTCTGTGCCAAATATGGTGCTTTTAATCACAAAATGCACAATTGAATCACTATGCCACCCTGCTTTTAGCGATGTCCAAAGACGAGCAATACATTCGTTTGTACATATGTTTAGTCAAAGCAGTAAAGAGTAGAGTGCCATTCCTGGCTTAAGAAAATTAATTTGCCTAAAAACAGGAAATATGCACGTCATGATAATTTGAATAAATCATATTTACTCAGAATAATAATTTTTTGTTTGTACCGAATGTAAAGTAAACAAGTATAGTGTTGTACGGGCTGGTTGTAGTTTTAAAAAACCGACAACAACACAGAAATATCAAATTTTTGTTATGGTTCACAATATTAAACTCTTTTAGAAGTTTCAGGTCAAAGTTCAAATGAATCTTTTTTGTGAAACAGAGATACAAGAGAATTATGATAACAAGTACATGATAATAAGATATTCACACCTTTCCACAATATTATAAATTGTTGAGGAAATCTGTGCAGTACTCATTAAAAGTTACTTCATTTTAATTTTATTTTTGCATCAGCAGAATCTGCAAAATTCACTGTTCAACAAACAGAAGACTGTTCCAAAAATAAAGGTGAGATATCTATCTTGTTTCATAAAAAGCTGAATATTAAAAGAGGGAAAACATATTCTCTTTGTATCTGAGTATCTTCTTTTAAGCTCAAACTGTTCTCACGGCAGTCCAGAGACGAGCACTACATTTGATTGCACATGCAATTATTCAAAATGGTACTAGCTTAAAAAATCAACCTGTCTATCATTGAGTTAACATACACAAATTCTGTGAGGTAATATTGATAATATTAACAAAATTATCTTTGATCCAATCTAGCTTTATTTACTAAAGATAGTGGATGCGCAATTTATGGACGAGGCACTTCCGGAATTATTGTCAATGTTTTCCAGAATAATATTCGTCTTCAAATACATTTTAGGGGTAAATCTTTGCAAAAGTGTGTCTTTTATGACATCGATCTTTCACATCATTATAGAATTGACGGGAAATTTTGCCATCAAGATTATGTGTTCAAATTTTTGGAATTTTTTGCTCCCAACGCTTTAAATCTCTCATTATTAAAAAATCATCAATTGATAACACATATTAAGTATAATGTGATGAACAACGCTCATATTTTTAAGCTTGCGAACAGTTTCTGACTTTGACACCTGTATTTGCTTAAATACATGTAATTTTAACAGTATAATTGCCTTTACAGTGTTGTTGAGCAGGATACCTTTCATGATTCAACGTTTTTGAAATGTTTGTTTGGGATTTAACAGATTTTCCCCATTTAATGTGTTTTTCTCTGTTGTTTTTTTTCCTCTGAATTTGCTTTTGTAAAGTTGTCAATTATTCAGCCACCTTCCCCATGATTACAATTAATTGCAACTAAAATTGGGGAATATATTAAATTGTGAGAAGTACTCTTTTCAAACTCACTTGTTTAAGTAAGTTTTTAGTAACTTCCTACAGTCCTATACTTTCACACTGCACGGTGGAACAAATGACACACCATTATTGATAATTCATCTCATAAGGGTGGGAAAAGAGTCTCTTTACATAGTATTGCCATAATGTGAATTAGAGCTTTCAGAAACAATTTGCCGTTCAATTCTCCCTAGAAACTGTTATTTCTTGTTTTCAGTCAATAACTGGTCAAAATGTCCATACACATGGCATCTTGACAACCATTCTCTCACTCACACTGTCCTTGCTTTTCTTTTCCTACCCCTCTGAAATTGCGCTTTTAAAAGCCAAGTCCCACGATCATTAACTTACAGGCATATGAATCTGAGCCAGTGGCATATCCAGCTAGAATTGATAAACCACGGGAGATTCCCACCCGACTGAAAAACAGCTAGAACCAGTGGCGGATCCAGGGGGGGGGGGGGGGGGGCCCGGGGGGCCCGGGCCCCCCCCCCCCCCCCCTTAAGAAAAAAATCATGTAAAATCACGCGATTTTTACCTTTTTTGGGGCTTGGGCCCCCCCCCCCTGGAGCTCAAGGGGGGGGGGGGGGGGTGCAAATTAAAAAAATTCGAGGACCAAAAAAAAAATGTGCTCACTACCCCCCCCCCCCCCCCCCCCCCCCCCCCCACTGAGCGACTTTTCGGCTGGCTGATTCGTTGCGATTTTTTTGGGACTTCAAAAAAAAAAAAAAAAGTGTCCGCTTACCCCCCCCCCCCCCCCCCCCCCCCACTGAGCGACTTTTCGACCGGCGCGATTTTCAAATTTTCGGGAGCAAAAAAAAAAAAAAGTTGGGCCCCCTCCCCTAAGAAATCCTGGATCCGCGCCTGGCTAGAACCTTGGCTGCCAAAGACAGCCCTGCATACCCCCTGCAAATTTAATTTCATTAATTTTAGTGGGAAGGGGTTCAAATGCGAGGATCTGCGTTCGCATGTCGGGTTTATCCTTTGCTGAACACTTAATATCAGCAGAACCTGTTTAAACAGAAATAGCAAAACGTTTTCAACTTGCTTGGCAGTAATTTTAAACCAAGTATCTAATTTTCTTACTTACATAATTATTTGGCAATAATGCTCTTCTCTTTTTCCTCAGGTGACAATGAGGCGATGCCAAGTGAAATGATGAAGTTAAGAGAACAACTGAAAAGAAGATATCTCAAGAAATTTGGTCAGATCAAAACATCACCTGTGGACCCCGAGTCACGGACCTGGCTTCAGCACATCTATGTCAGTCTCGTCCTGATGTTGGGATTTAGAGGGGAAAAGGAGGAGCCAATAGATTATGATGGATTGTTTGAATTCATAAAAACTGACACACCGACAGGTTTTGTAACACGATTAGCTTTCATTGGAGAAGCTGGTGTAGGGAAATCAACGCTGTTTGCTAAGATAGCTCTTGATTGGGCTGAGGGTAAAATTCTTCAAGAAATCAATCTGCTTTTTCTTGAATCATTTCGAGAGATTAAAAAGAGCGGATTCTTTGGGGATACTGTCATGGGCCATTTTCCAGATGACTCAGAAATAAAAGGGGAACGGGTCGATGCATATGTGAGGAAAAATCCGAGAAAAGTCCTAATCTTATTGGACGGACTAGACGAGGCACATATTGACATCAAAAAGCCAGACAGCAATGATGCTATCGTATCGATCGTAAGAGAACGATTCATTGATACTCCAGTTGTCATCACAACCCGTCCTTTTGGAGCTGATCTGATCAAGAGCATCATGACGATCAATGACCACTACACGTTTGGTAAGGTTAAGGGCTTCACAAAGAAAAACATGTCAACATATATCAACAACTTTTTTAAAGATGATTCTCAGTCTGCTTCGACCCTCATTAACTTCATCAATAGAAATCAAGTGGTTTCTGAGTACATGGCACCCTTCCCGATATTCTGCTGTATGCTATGTTGCCTGTGGAAAACGCCATCTGGGCGGGAAAATATTCGAACAATGGAAACATTCTCGCAACTCTTGAAGCGTCTTGTCTTTTCACTTCAAGAGCAATACTCTTCCAAAGGAAATGAGTCAGAAGAGGACTATGGAAGCCGCATGAACAACGCTGACAAAAATATGAAACGGCTTGGTTGTATTGCATTTCAAGGTCTGTTGGTTAAACAGCTCATCTTCGATGAAAAGGCGCTCGACTCATGCATAGAGGCTGCAACGGCTGCATGCGAGGTCGGGATTCTTAGCATGGAAAAAAGGCCAGCACCCTTGCAAATCAGAGAAAGTCAGCGAAAGCAATTCATCCAGGAATTCTCTTTCCCTCATAAGTTACTGCAGGAGTACATAGCGAGTTTCTACCTTGCATCACTGTTCCACAAAGACCGTCGAGAATTCAACAGAATCCTGACAGACACTCTTTTAGAAGACTACAAGGAATTCAGATATGTCTTGTACTTCACTGCAGCTCATGGAGGTGAAGCAGGAAAGTCGGTCCTGGAAACTCTATGCAAGACAGTTGATGACATGAAATTCATCATTGAGGTTGCTTTTGAATGTCATGATTCAGAAGCCATTGATCCCGTCAGGAATCTTTTGAAGACGAAGGCAGATCTTGCGTCTACACATCATACAATTCCTGCACTCATCTTCACACTGGAGTCAATAGGGAAAGAAGTAGTAAGTTCTGTGAATAGAATCATAGATGTATCTCATTTTCGTTTATGTCATTATGTCATTCGTTGATACTATCATCTGTTGAGCCTCCAGTGATTACATATGCACATTTCGCTACAAAGAAAATACAAATACAAGAGACCTACACAATATATTGTCTGTTTTTCTGTTCTACTGACCGATAATCATTTAGAGCCCGCCATGTTCTCATGTTGTTATTGGGTATTAGAGCAGGCTGCAAGGTGTAGTCTCATACAAATGCGAGAGTTGTATCATTCATTTACCTCTTCCTCATATAAGGGTAAAACTTGACTTTAAAAAAAGAAGGAAGTCAAACAATATTTCATGTCAATTTTAGAGCAATGAAACGCACACACATGGATCTACACATACCCACTCACATCCTTCACGGGAAATCGTTCACCCAACAAAAGAAACTAAATATGTGATGTAGTTCATGTTATTTTTTAATATGCCGGCCTTTATAATCATTATCCTTTGTTCATGTACTTCTTACATTTACATTATGATTATATATAACTCTAATTTGATTAAATTGATAGTTTACAAACATTTGATTCATTCTTTTCTTGGTCTTGGTATATTTTATTTACACTCATCCACACCATCTTTCTGGGGTGAAAATATTATACACCATGGTCTATTTTCTCTAACTATATACTTAAAATGGACACACGCAAAACTACTTTAAAGTTTAAACCAAAGTTATATCTGAAATCAAATTTACAGATCGAATGCCAAAATTCTATTTGTTCTATTTGTTGTACAGGTAAGAAGAAGTTCTTCGGTTCGTGAAACATTGGGTGTTAGCAAGTCCTTTGATACCAACGCATCATCGTCACATGTAGCAGCAGTAGGTCTTTTCACATTGCAGAACCTACGAAGCTTGAAATTAGGCTTCGGCCTGGATGATGAATTCTACACAGGAATGCTTGCTGCAGCTTCACAGTCCAAGGTATCAGGGGCCTGTTTATTGTATTACATTGATGAATCCTAAATCATAATTACCATTATTTTTTAATCGATGCATACTCATATTTGTTGCTTAATAAAATAAAATACAATCATGAACAAAATTTGGTTATTAAAACTCATAAATTTGTTCACTGCTTTTCACAAAGGTTGGAAATCTAAGCATCATCCTTTTCCTTTTTACATATCACAAATATGTATCTTCCTTTGTCAATTTTCTCTTAATTTGTCACAATTTGGCGGTGCTTCAGTGAAAAATGTGACCCCCAGTCAAAGTCGTTGCCACCCGGCAATCTATGAAGAAAAAAAATTTCACTATATTTTGTTCTTCTTCTTCCTCTTCTTCATATTTTTTGTTTTGTTTAGGTTAAAATTTGTTGACGATTTTCCATTAGGGAGAAAAGTTATATTGGCTGTAATCACCACTCCACGCACTATAGGACGTAGGATTAGATAGGAACAAATATTACCCTTGCCCTCAATGCGCCCCTTCTCTTACCGCAATTCTAGTTGATACACACACACACGCTCATTAGCGTAATAAGCCAAACATTTTAAGAGAGCTGAGCCAGAAAGGGATTCGGTGTCAATCTGTTGGAAAGCAGGGGGGGTGGGGGGGGGGGGTTGCATCTATGAAATCTATGCAGCAAGTCAAATTATATGCGAGAAAGCGTATTGACACAGAGAGAACTGAGATTTTCCATTTTTCAATGCATTCTAGACGACCTCAGAATCTGAATAGTTTGTCACATTTGTAGTGATAGCTACATGTAGTTTAACAGAGTCTGCAAATACAGACTAGCATGTATAACTACATAATTATAGAATGATCTGATAAGATAAGATAAGATAAGATTTTATTCGTCTTTCTTTCAAATGACATACAGAGCATAACATTGGATCATAACACATTTACAAAGCAAAATAACAAATTATGATAATGATAAAAAACATAGTACTAAAAGAAAGACGAGGAGACCCTGGTAAAAGCAGAGCTTGTAATTATTAGGGTCCCCTCTGAGCCGGATAAAACATGATGAATAGATATTTGAGACTACCTAAGAATACAATAGGGAAAAGGGGGTATAACAAAACAAGAAGTGTACACACACACAATAACAACAACAAAACGAGAGACGAGACTAGACAAGACGGGAGAAAAGAGAAAAATATGAGAAATAATAGAAGACTACAGCACATCGACAATAGGCATAGCACACAACGGGCACAAGACAACAGGGGGAGGGAATAAGAGGTTGACAATCTGAAAATATTCAGACACATATTAATATCAAGAAGAAAATTTACATTTATAGTAATACATAATATATCTTGGCACCATAATAACTACACAAATGAACTACTCTATGAGTCACAGTATTTATCGAGAAGATAAACCTTAAGTTTACACTTAAATGAAGAGAGACTAACAGATTGCTTAACGCTAGAGCCTAGAGAGTTCCAAAATTTAGGTCCAGTAAAAACCAAAGTATTAAAAGTTAACTTTGTCCTTACTTGGGGTAAGTGAAACGCAGAGGCATTTCGTGTAGCATGGTCATGAACTTTACTATTTTTCTTAAAAATGCTGACTAGAGCCTGTGGAAGGACACCAGAATCGAAGTTGTACATTAAAGAACCCAGTTGAAGGTGATAAATATCTTGCACCTTTAAAATTCTATGCGTATAAAAAAGCGGATTAGTGTGCGTACGAAAGCTAACGTTACAAATAATTCTTAAGACCCTCTTTTGAATCAAATATAACTTTTCAAGGTTAGTTTTAAGAGAGTTACCCCAAGCAAGAACACCATAATTAAGATAGGGGAGGATTAATGTTGAGTACATTAATAGAAGGATGCCTTTAGGTAAAATTGATTTCAATTTATGAATTACGCCACTGTTTCTTGACAATGTCTTATAGAGATCATTTACATGAATTTTCCAACTCATTTGCTCATCAATGTGCAAACCAAGGAATTTTGTTGATGATACCCTATCTATCAATACATTATTAAATGATACATCTCCTGGAAGCACTTTGATTGTATTACTAAAAAACATATAATTTGTCTTTTGCAGATTTAAAGACAATTTATTTGCTTGAATCCACAAAGTAACTTTACTTAGTTCGAAATTAACCGTTTCTAACAGAGTTTGTGAATTTTTGTGTGAATAGTACAAGCTGGAATCATCAGCAAATAAAATGAATGACAAAATATCAGATGAGAAATGAAAGTCATTAATATATACAATAAACAAGAGCGGACCAAGGAGAGATCCCTGAGGAACGCCGCATGTGACATTCTGTAACCCTGAATCAAAACCGTTTAAAGAAACAAATTGTTTCCTGTCAGCTAAGTAGCTCTTAAACCAGTCCAGAGCTGTGCCCCTGACACCATAATGCGATAATTTCCCTAGCAAAATTTCATGATCTATAGTATCAAATGCCTTGGAATAATCAAGAAATATACCGATTGTGTGCATCTTTTTGTCTATTGCTTGTGAAATCTTATCTATAAAGTGCAGCAAGGCATGAGAGGTAGTATGTTTCTCTCGGAACCCAAACTGAAAATTTGAGAATATTTTACTTTTGTTGAAAAATTCTAAAGTTCTAACATAAATCACTTTCTCAAGGATCTTTGAGAAGGAGGTTAGAAGTGAAATAGGACGGTAATTTGAAAAAGATTGAGGATCACCCTTTTTAAAAACGGGTACGACTTTTGCAATTTTCATGTTTTCGGGGACTATTCCATTTAACATTGATGAATTAAAAACATGAATAAGGGGTTGAATAATCGCTAAGATAACCTGTTTAATTATGTCATTATTGACACCATCGTAACCAGGACTTTTCCCAGCCTTAAGCGAATTCACAATAGTAAGCAACTCTTCCCTAACTAATGGGAAAAGGAATAAGCTTTTCTTGTTAGATTCTTTCAGGAAATCGTTAAAAGATTTTTGACAGGAAGGGACCGCCCGTGACAGATTAGGACCAATACTGCAAAAATAATCATTGAATTTTTCCACAATAATATTCTTATCTTCCACTAAACGACCATCAATTTCAATATTCTTTACATCAGAATTTTTTTTCTTTGACTTGAACACATTTCTTATCACTTTCCAAGTTCCTTTGATATCGTTTGAAGTTGCTTGAAACTGAGCAAAATAATATGTTTTCTTTGCTGTACGCAAGACTGAAGTAAGGGTGTTTTTATAATCAAGATATCGTTTACGTGATGATTCTCTTCCACTAACTTTATAAGAATAATACAACTTATTCTTCTTATTGATAGACTTCAACAAGGAAGCACTGACCCATGGCATGCGTGGAATTTTCTTACGATTTCTAGTATTACATTTGGAAATCGGAACAGTTTCATCATAGAGTAGCAAAACTTATTAAAGAAATTGTTGAATGAAATATTAACATCCTTTTCAAGTAAAACTGCACTCCAGTCAGTTGCCGTTAGTGCTTCTCTAAACTTCTCAATGTTAGTAGGATTGTTTTTACGAATATATTTACATTCATGTTTTTGAGCAGTATTACGAAAATTCACTCTAGTGAAGATAGGGAAATGATCTGAAAGATCTGATATTATAATACCTGAAGGTGGAAAAGGTTGCAAATTACAAAATATGTTATCAATAAGGGTAGATGAACTATCAGTTACCCTTGTGGGTTTTGTAATTAATGGCATTAAAGAAAATGACAACATCATATTCAAAAAAGCATTATAATGGTCATTTTCATCACATTGAAGAAGGTTTATATTATAATCTCCCATTAAGAATATTGACTTATTGACAAATAGTGGGTTCAACAATATACTCTGCAATTCATTCACAGTAAGATCTATATTACTCTGGGGAGGTCTGTATATAACTCCAAAGATAACATTCTTTTTGCCTGGAATAAAACACTCTACAAAAATAGACTCCAACTGATCAGTCATCACATTTAAGTCATGCCTTACTTGGAAATCCATACCAACTGGAATGTATAAAGCAACACCACCGCCTCTTTTATCACGTCTGTGATTAGACACCAAACTATATCCAGAAATAGAATATAAATTAACATCACTCTCACTCGAAAACCAAGTCTCCGTGACCCCAATTATTGTAGAGCTATCATTGAGGTTTCTGATAAGAGTATTAAAAGCATCAACATTTTTATGCATACTTCTAACATTTAAATGTAGGACAGTAACATCATTTTCACATTTATTACGAAACCCATCCATAAATTGATTTTCTGAACAGTAATGACAAACAATTGGAGAGGCATGATCAAAATTATCATTAACATTGGGCTCTAGCGTGCTTGCATTATTTTCTAAAATATTACAAGCAACTTCTTCTATATTAACCATCTTGGATTGGAATCACAAAATAAAATATGAAGTCTAAGTGTTGGGAATACAAGTCAAGAAGATTGTCAGAAAACATATTAACACATATATGGGAGATTAATATACTACAAAGATTAAAAGGTAACAAAAACACATTTAAAGCAACAATATAGGAAGGATCCATAATAATTGCAAGAGAGTGAGAAGAAAAAAAAAGACACCAGAAAAAGAAGTTAAATAAGAAAATACATGAAAACGAGAAAATGTATAAAAATAACATAAGGCAATAAAATGGGCATGTAAAGGCTGCCATAGAAAAACTGCAAGGAAAAATACTGAAAGTATGATAATGAGATGCTGGTGTGCTGTTCTGTTGGTTTCAGAGCTTAGCAATGTCTGCATCACAAGTTATACGTTTTTTGGTAAACCCGCCGCTTGTGTTCTTTATGCCCGCAAAGATCCTCCCTTCTTGGCTAAAGGATCGCTCTACTTTCGGGCAGTGGCGGACATTGTACAAAAGCTTCTGTCTGGCGGGTGTGAGGTCATCGTTCAGGAAGATGTCAGTGCCTTTCAGCTTGGATCTGGCTCCCATTACCAGACCCCTGATGCGCCGGCTTGAAAACTTTACCAGAAGAGGGCGATGTTTTTTCCTCTGATTGGCATCAGGTGAAGACGTGCCGAGGCGATGACAGCGATCGAAGTCAGCTGGGGTTAGTTTGACTCCAAGCTTCTCTCCAACCTCCATCACGACCACCTCCGGAATCTCCTCTGCAGACTCCTTTACTCCGAGGATTCGGATGTTGTTACACCTTCCCTGCTGCTCTAACGCATCCAGCTTTATTTCTAAAGCCGAACAAAAAACTGAACAGCTTTCTCCTTCCTTCTTAAGGCGCTTGATTTCATCTTCCTGCGCTTTCACCTTCCCCTCCAAATCCATTACCCGCCCTTCTTGCTCCTCTAACCGAGCAGCGATGCCAGATACAGCCTCCTGGACTGCATCTTTCACCAGCTTCTTTAAAAGACTGCTGCTTTCCAACTCGGCGATAACCTGCCGAGCAATGTCTGCTGACTGAGACTTGGTGGTTGGCATTTTGAGGTCGGAAGAAATTAATGGTCAGTTCGGAGCAGGGCGGTAATAAATCCCACTATGTGTAAAGGTCAGAACATTCCATACACACTATGCACAGCACACTTGAACATTCCTAGCATGCACAGGATAGAACATACTACGTGTAGAACGTACAGCACACTTAGAACATGGAGCTATAGATGTCTCGCCAAAACCAGACTTATAGGAACATTGATAACATGGCAGATTACTCCCATAAGGATCCGATGTAGATATTACATTCTTCCCTGAAGAATCAGTATGCAGGTAATGTAAAAGTATTTCCTCCAAACGTCCAAAATAACTTGTTAAACTTGAGATAAGAGGGAGCAGACTACACGCCGTCGTCGTCGCATCGCATCATATGACTCATGCCAGGTCATGTTATGAAACAATGAGTACTTGTACAATACAGGACTACAAAGATGTCTGACTGACAGAGCCTCAATAAAGCTATACAACTTATTAGTTCAATCAAAGCTCTCTAACTGGTCTTACGACTGACATAGCTGAGTATCTAATGAATACATAGAGACTCACATGAAAATAGCTTTAAAAGATAAGAAAATGAGAAAGAATGTTTCTGCTATGCATAATTTCCTCAGTAAACTGAAATTTCATTTCTTTTTCTTCAGGGAAATTTCATTTCTGAATATTTTACTCCAGCATTTTGTATGAATGTACCGTAATTTATTTTTTGTTATTTGAAGATCCAGTTTTTCTTTGAATCTGAAGTTACATTGTATGTCATAATATGTGAATAGTGCATTAATGCGGGACTGCACTACTTGTAGCTACTTGCGCCCTCTATATAGCAAACAATGCCTAAGCGGTTCCCGTTGGTCCCCCATGATTATCTTTTTCTTATGTTGAATGAGAGGTGATTTGATGAGATAACTACCTGTCAGTGACCACGCAGGGAGATCTAATCCCTCCTGGCCAAATTAGTGCAGACAGGCTTTAAGTTTCATTTGCTCAAACAGACCCTGTCCCCTCTCTTTTGCTATTTTTCTGAATGTATGTATCACAAATGCACATAATGTATCTAACACATTCTCACCTCATCATTCTTTCTTGGCTCTTACCACACTCTCCTCTCTCTATTTTTCTCTCTCTTTCTTTCTTCCTCGGCCATTGTCAATATCCCCCCATATTACTGTATTTTCCTCATTTGTCTAATTGAAAGAAATTTTTAAGTAGGAACTATTGATTATCAATACATCAGTCTGCTTTACTTTTCATGTGGTATGGCAATAGAACAGTTAGGTAATGATTATCAATTATCAATAAATTCTCCCCATATTTTAGTCATAATCGTCTCGCACATTATTCTCTTCTGTTAAAGGTAAAGACCAGTATTGGAAACGCCTCAATTTCAAAAAATTAAATGGAAGCTCTTTTTACCAATCATGTGAAAGAGTATGTTTTGACGAATACATGATGATAACAATTTTGCCGGGAAACCGCCTACTAATTGATATATTTGGTAAATTAGTTTATCTATTGGTGTGTGAGAGATAAACGCATGTGTCGCGCATGTGTGCGTAGTCCCATATACATCTTTCTGTGTACAGTGCTTGTAACTTTACAAAGACTGGGCCAAATTTCTTATCATTTTGATGATTCCAGAACCTTGCAGTACACACCAATACTTATGCTAGATGATCAACCTTTTCTGATCGATTCCACAACGTTTCTTTCACAATGCAATCGCATGACCATAACTGGTCTTTATCTTTAAATCATATTCTAGATTTCATTAATATTATTGAGTTGTTATACTGGAATGGAAGAACATACTTTTTTATCTTTCTATTTGAAAAAGGTGAAATAAAAATTAAAAAAGCATGCAATAAGTAAACTTTGATTGAAGGAAAATAATTAGATTATATATGATCCATTTTACCCTCTTTTCCCTGTACACAATGTCATTCTTCTACAAAATATTTGGTTTACTCATTCTGTGTGTCTCTTTCAATTTAGCTTTAAAAAAAGCCCATCATAGTCAAAGTATATCAATGACATATCATCATGATGTTTAATAGAGTACCGAACTTCAATTAAACATGTTGATATGACTACCGTATTCACTTTATTCAACCTTTCCTGTCACATCACCTGACTGAGAAGCTAACGTACTACCTCTCGGATCTATAGGTGTGTTTAAAAGCACTTATCCTATACATATCGCATGTTTTTTGAAATAATTTATTGTCATGAGTCAGAAGCATGCTGACAAGAAAAATGAATCATGTGAATAGACTTTATTGTGACAAAGTATTATTCATATAAATGTGTGGTTTAGGAAATTATTTATAGTTTGTCAATAGTCTCAAGGAGATATTACATGTACACCATCGATATAAAGAAATAACATCTTTATTCTGCTTGAACAGACACTTTCTTCATCTCGTGTTTCTTTTCTCTTACCACACCCATTTCACTTTTGGCCTTTTCTCTAGCTCTATCTCTCTCTGTCTCTATCTGTCTTCTCTCTCTCTCTCTTTCTCTTGCTTTATCCCTTACTGTACTGGGCTATTTTGAGCACCTCACTGACTGGGGGGGGGGGGGAGGGGCTGGGAGGCCCCCCCCCCCCCATGATCTCGGCCGTCGAATGTCCGATGAACACGAACATTTGCATATTTGTAGATATTTACGTAAGGAACAAGATGGTATAATTAGTTTTTTCCTAATATACACATTTTTGTCTTTATAGCCTAATTAATTATGCAAAATGCTAATTTTATGCATTTTACAGAAAACTCATACATATTTGTCCGTAGACTTGTGAAGAATCTTGAAAATGTATTGAATAAATGTTTCCTTCATCTCAAATTCATGAGGTTTCATTATTTTTATGATATTTGAAAATGCATAGGTTAATTTGCATAAATTATGGATACGCAAATTACGCATTCATGAATATCAATATATAGGGACTAGAATCATTACTAAAATTGTCAGACTCCGCTTTTTGAATGTTGAAACTCATTCATATGAAACTTCTTTTCTAACACAAAATAGTTATTTTTATGTAATTAATAATGATAATTTATGCAAATTTGATGCGATTTTCAACTATTTATTTTCTTATGTATTTTATTGTTTTTTATTTCTTATTATATCTATTGTTTTATATCTAATGTATTCTTTTGTTCTGGAATACATCAAGTTACTTTGAGAAACATATAAAAGCAATTTGAATATATGCAGTTATAGCACTTTTTTTGATGACATGCGCATACTAACTGATATGTAACGCCTTACAGGTACATATCCGATTTCGACGAAAATGGTATCAAAATGTGCGTAAGACTTGAGGGAAAAAAGTCATGAAACGACAATTCAGAATTCCAAGCGGTTGCGGCGCAATCTCCGAAAATGTCGATAGGGGGGGGGGGGGGGGGGGGGGGCCTCCCAGGCCCCCCCCCCCCCCCCCAGTACAGTAAGGGTTTAAAGCCCATAAAGTGAAGGGTATAATGATGTTACATTAATGACAATGACAAATATTTAAATTAGTCAAGTCGTCTTTTCTTGATAATACTATTCACCCTATTCAACCTGTCCTGTCACATCACCAGATTAAGGAGCTAACGCACCGGTATGCAGATCTGGGTCCTGCTGCATCCTATCATTACGCGAGAGGTCTCTGCTTCATGCCTCACCTTCGATCACTGGAGCTGAACAGTGTGAAGCTGAGTGATGAGTTTTACTCAATGATGGCCTCTGAGGCATCAACATCAAAGGTATGCCCAAACAAGATTTATATTGGAAACAATTTGTTTCCCCCAATAGTTTTGCAATCCTCAAACTGAACATATGTGGATAATGTTTTCCACACAAAAACAAAATAATATTTGTTATCATTAGTCACTATTATGCTCGTATCAATATAATACACTTACAATACTGATAATAAGAAGCATGAGTCATGTGAATAGACTGGATTTTGATGGCATAATGATATAACTTGAAATTCATATAAATGCTTATTATCCTACAAATAGTGCTTCCCATTATATTTTTATAAATTATTTAAATTTGTCAACAGTCCCAAGAAATTGGTTTTACATGTGCATTGTAAATAGACGGATATAATTGCATGTTTTAAGCGCATATCCTGTAGATAGCTAGCCTAGTATTCCGCTTTTTGTGTGTGGATTATTCATTGTCCCAATAAGATATTACATGCACAATATATAATAGTCCGATATAACATTCTATTTTGCTTGGCAAGTCATGGTCTCTTTTTCAACTATTTAAGACATTTGTTTGTCTTTTTTTTGCTCATACCATAGCATATTGTCTCTGGTTTTCTCTCTCTCTCTCTCTCTCTTTTTCTCTTTCTCTCTCCCTTCTATTGGAAACGATTTTCTTCATAATTTTATATATTGCTTTCTCCAAACTAAACATAATATTATTTCACACATAATGTTTGGTTAATAGTCAAAATCACGCTCATTATATAACAATAGTCTGACCATGCTGTCAATCATGAAAGTGAATCATTTGAATAGAATTGACTTCAGTGTCATGATTATGATAAATTGTTTTTTATTTCTTATTATATCTATTGTTTTAATTTCTGATGTTTTCTTTTGTTCTGGTATACATCAAGTTACTTTGAGAAACATATAAAAGCAATTTGATATAAATTCATAGTATTCACATTTCAGCTTGTACATGAATATATGCAATTATAGCATATTTTTGATGACATGGCATACTAATTGGTATGTAACACCTTACAGGTATATCAGATTTCGACGAAAATGGTATCAAAATGTGCGTAAGACTTGAGGAAAAAAAGTCATGAAAAGACAATTTAATCCCCCCCCCCCCCCCCAGTACAGTAAGGGTTAAAGAAGAGAGTTCTGAGACATTTTCGGAAGACATCCAGCATAGGTGATAAAAGAATAGAATGTGGAAGCTCATTCCAGAGTCGAGGAGTACATGCCTGGAAAGCATTGTCGCCAGCTTTAGTGTATGTTTGAGGAACGTGTAGCAGGGTGCTGTCAGTACACGAGCGAAGGCCAGGACGAGCAGATTAGTAGGGTACGATGAGAGAGTTGAGATACACTGGAGCTTTGTTTTGGATGCACTTGTAGACAACCGTCAGGATCTTGAACACAATGCGTTGCTTGATTGGAAGCCAATGTAGTTCTTTTATCAACGGGGTGACATGATCGTGCTTACCGGCCAAGTTAGTAGATCAGCTTAGCTGCATGATTATGAACCTTCTGGAGACGCTGTATTTGTGATGACATGATCCCATAATAGATATCATTTTGATGTAATATCTTCCCACCGATACAATAGCTTAAGTACCTCTTTTGAAATACATCATGCCATGCATATTGAAATGCTTTTTTGTTTATTATAATTCAGTACATTGTTTCATTTAAACAACGATATAGCAGAAACCGAGACAACTTATTCAGACTTGGTGAATGATGAAGTTCAATACTGAGATGCAGATTCATCTGATATTAGCTGTGATTTAAAAATGTGATTATGTTAGTAAAGACAATAATTTGATCGCATCGTGGATTTCACTTTGATGTGAACTGATTTCGGATAAATTGTCTTTGCACAGATCCAGACGCTGAGTATGACGGATGTTTCCATGATGACTCCATGGAGACTACACTCCATTCTCTCGCTACCACGCCTCCAGTCACTCACCTTGAGGGATATCGGACGAGTTGACATAGACGATGGAGAAACACTGGTTTGTATCTTTACTGTTCCAAGATTGAAGTCAAAATCCTCTTTTTGTTCCAAGCTCAAAAGGAAGGGGTTCACAAAATCCAAACAGACTAAATATGAATGATAAATTAATTGCCATAAGGATAATGTATTTTGTTTTGAAATCAAGTTAAAACGTCATACTATGGGCTGTTACTAGTAAATCGATGGATGGTTTTATATATCAAATATATATTCATGCACAGTTATAGTTTTGTCATGTTGGGATGAAGTTTAACATCGCACATATTTGTTAAAGCTCATTAAATATTGATTGATAACTGATTGCCATTTGTTATTTTCCATGGAGAATCCTGTTGCTTATTTTCTTTATCATCAAATTTGTAAATTCAGTAATGTGAAGTCATGTGATTGATTTTTGTTTGTTAGTCTAGCTGAACTAATATCACAATAAAAAAAGATGATAATGAATATTAAAATTCTGTCGTCTTCCACTGTAAAAGAGGAAAAGAAATTTTTTCACAGAGGTTTTAGAAAAAGCAGACAAAGAATAAAAACATTAAGAAATTTTGGATGTTGATAATGCTAATGATATACAAAAACTCATATTGCCAATGCAATCATGATGTGTTATGCCATACAGGGAGAAATCCTCTTAATATTTTGTATCCAAAATACCCAAAATATGGTTTCCAAAGTCTTATGATAGACACCTCTATTTAAATGGAGGGCAATACACGTTTAGGCCTAATGGAACATAATCTGCTGGATCACTCAAATGAAAAACAGAGAGGTATTTTAATATTTTGGAAAAAGAAATTGTTATAGTTCATTCGGAACGGCATCACATGTGACTGCCAATAGAAGGTTCTTTATATCACTTATAATCTCAGCATCCCAAAGTTCAAAACTTTTGCATTCTTTGTCCATTTTCTCCAAACCTACCTGTTTGTTTATTTCTACTTGGATAACTTACATTGAAATGATGAAAACCCTTTAGGTTTTATTATTATATATTTGTGATATATTTACCAAGCATGATATGAACAGTAAAAGTATTATATTAATTATTAAAACAATAATGTGTCGGGGATATTCAATATCATTTCTTACATCAGCGTTGGTTTCTATTCATATCATATATAGTGAGCCTTTTTGCATCGCTGTTTCTTGTAGACTCGTCAAACATCCTCAGTAGTTGAGCTTTCTGTGGATGGTAAGCATGTGATCAGCCTGTGGAATCTTGGACTTCATACATCATGTCCCAGAGTGAAAAATCTTGAAATGAACTACCAGAAAGATGAGAATGTCTCATCAGGAAACATCACACTGGCCTGCTCTCCATTCCATCATCTAACTCACCTTGACGTCGAGGGAGATCCGTCTGCTAGTACACTGAATGATCCTGTGTCATTTTGTGATGCGGTTAAAACATCGTGTCCTCTACTCACCAAGCTATCCTTTCTGTGGATTGCACTGAAGAACGAGAAGGCAGCCGAGATCATCCAACTCATGAAGGCTCATCCACACCTGACAAACATAGAGTGAGTCTCATTTGATTTAACAGGGTAATGATTGCCACAGTAAAATCAAAATCTTACTTGTTTTTATTGTGGAACACATTTCGGTTTACCTCTTCATCCAAGTTTCTTCTCTTCATTTGCTACCTCTATCTCTCTCTCTCTCTCTCTCTCTCTCACCCACCCCCTCCCCTCCCTCTCTCTACGTCCCTCTCGTTTAATTATTTTTCTTTCTCTTTACTAAGACTCTTTTGATCCCTTTCTCCCACTCTCTTTCCAGCATTTCCTCTCTTTCAATCTCTTTATCATAGCCTCTTTTGCTACCATACAACGACTCTTTGTGAAAGAGATGGTTTGAAGTTTTTTACTGCACGATACAAACCTGTAAACATATAACTTATGCCGCATGCTTACATGGTATTGATACAAATGGGATACCTGATTATGTTTGATCTCATAAGAGGAAAACTAGCGTTGATTTAACACAGTTGGAAGTTCATATCAAAAGGAAATTGAATTAGCAAAATACTCTGCCCAACAAGCAACCTATCGTCATTGTCACTGCATTTAATTTTGTGCGGGGTCAGGGGTAGCTGCATTAAGGTTTTGAAATGAATCTCAGATGGTTAAGAAAGTGCATACATGAGTGGGTTGTGTAAAAGATTAGATGATGGGGGCTGCATGTATAGGGGATTTTACAATAGTTTACATAATCTGATGATCTCTTCATTTTAGGATTTATTTCATATCAATATAATTTTCTTATTATAAATGTAAATCAATACTTTATCTTATTCATCATGATGTATCCTACATACACAACTTTGAAACCATGGTTATTTGCAGTCATGCAATATAATACAGGGCAATATTATGCAAGGTTGGATGTGTAATTGTCATCTATTATCACACCAGATAGCATACATCTCTGATGGGTTTTTAAGAGAGTATCGTACGTCAGGTTTGTTCAAAAGATCATGAATTGAGCCCCCGAAATGTACTGTTTTATTACTATAGGTTGTTTCTGTGTGATACCAACAAGGATCTGGATCCATTGATTTCTGAGGTGAACAGTGAAGGCAAGATGACTGTCACTGTGATACATGGCCGGGTAAGATATAACACTAGATTACATGTCCGTCCTCCGATTGATTCTTCTCCCTTTTTCGGGCATTCCATCAATTCAAATTAGGCTATTTTTTTTAATTATCCATATTTAACTCCGCCCAATCGGTACCCAAGAATAAACAATGCACATAATTTATTAAAGCTGTCTTTTATGTGTTTATTCTGGCCTGGTTAAAGTGATCACGTCTAGCAATAGGTTTGTTCTTGATCTGTGTAATGATAAATAATGTTGTTGTGGCCTGCATTTTTGTATAATCAAACTGCCTGTATATTCTCACTTCTCTAATTAAAAACAACAACAAATAACATTTTATGAAGCAATGATGTCATTAAGATGGGTGTTAGGTGCGGAGTGTAGGCCTATATGCGTGTCCTCTTCCTCTGCCTGCTACCTTGGTAATGATATTGACATCATATATATCAAATTTTCCCTGCCTAAAATGTAATGCTTGTAGTACCTTTTAGAAAAAAAAATCCTCACTAATGTCTACAAATTATTAGGGCCTACATGTATGTTATCAATTTAAATTTAATTTTGGTTTTACTAAATGATATCCTAGCATTTGATCTTTTTTTTTTTTTTCTCTTTGGGCTGATAATCTCAGTTTTGAAAGCTTTAATAGATGTGTTTCATTCCATTCATATCTTTTCACCTTGTAATAAACGATGGTTTACGATGTTGTCTTGAGACAACACTCTGTGCTTCCCAACTGACGCAGTTGGTTTTCAACTACCTGTAAAACTTAGTAGCAATGTGAGGATTGTTGACAAATTTGACAGGTAGTCCCGGTCACAAAGTGGTCTCTTCACTAACCAAAGAAGGGACCGAAACTGACACAGGAAAAGACAGCCAGAAAGTTTTCCATGCAAGAGGTTCAAATCATAGCCTATTACAAATGTTTGTATCTAAATTGGCCCACTTCATAGAATATATGCTCTTCATTCCTGTTTCAGTTCTGGGGATTGTTCCCAGTGTATGTTTGTATCCGTTTCTTGAGTCTGAATTGATTCAAATCCAGGCTGACAAGAAATTTAAACAATTCAAATACATGAATGTTTGAACTCATTGCATGGTATACACGTAGGCTACATGAGGCCAGGGTCTACTTGTAAACGCTAGCAGGATTTCGAAACTAGGGCAGAAAACGAGTGAGGATTTGGGATTAATTTGATGATTTTATGCATTTATATCCCAAAACAAACAAAATACATATTTGTTTATTCATTAAAAAATTCTTCTAAAAAAAAACGGTAAAAAAAAAGAAAAAAAGAAAAAGCCAACATAAGATTTAAAGATTTGTTTGAGTAGGTTGCAAAGGGCAATACAACAATTTGTTTTGTTAGGATGAAGGTTAAATTAAATCAAACCAAACATCTCTATAAAAATGATTGTCAATGATCTATTCCAGTTAACACAAATATGTGAAATATGACAAACAAAAATTACAATCTCCGGACGTTTAATTTTATAAATTAAATTCACAATACCACAGAAATTACAATTGCCAAATTTGTTTCTTTGAATGGTACTTTTTATATTCTTTTCATTTACACCTAGTTTTTTATATGTATAAATGATTTCTTGTGTTCTTATATAGTTATGATGAATGGTGATGAATGGGAAGATAACGCTCAAGTAATATGTGGATTCGCCATCAAGCAACAACGAAGCAACATTTTTAACACATTAGAAGGTGACGCTCAGCTAGACCACGTGATGGCAGCAGACTACTACGGCCTTGAAAATGAAACCTGTCGAATGTGGATGTAACCAGGCTACCCAAATAACTAATTACTAGTATACTAATTGAAGGATCATTAGAGTTAAACTGTATGGAATACAGTATCTTAAGCCTATCTGCACTAGTTTGGCCAGGAGGGATTAGTTTTCTATATAAGGGAGCAAGTAGCTACAAGTAGTGCAGTGGGGCTTTAAGCAATTATTGATTATGCCATGTCTTGATACTTGTAATGAATAACTTTATAATTATGATTGAAGTATATGGAGCTCCAAGATAAGCAAAGGCCTAACGCCTTGTGATCCCTCACCATTCAATATAATAAAAAAAGGCTTCGTGGTGAAGATGGATTCTTATGTTAAAGCCCGTCTGCACTTGTTTAGCCAGGAGGGATTAGACCTCCCTGAAAGGTCATTGACAGGTGGTATCTCATCAAATCAGCTCTCAATTAACATAAGAAAAAGGGAATCATGGGGGACCAACAGGCACCAATTAGGCATGGTTGCTATATAGAGGGTGCAAGTAGCTATAAGTAGTGCAGTGGGGCTTTAAATCAATCTATGCAATACAATCTGCAGCATACAATATAAAACCTACAACCGACAAGCTGAAGTCCTTAATGTACAAGTAACTACAAAAACATCAAAGTGATTTGTTATATTGTATGAACTTCTGTGTATTCAAAATATGTCTGTACTGTAACTATCATTACATTTCTTGTAAGTAAAGCTGAAAATGTGTAACCTGAAATATGAAAAAGAACGGAACTAAACTGAAGTGAATTTGAACAAATCCAAACTCTCTGTTGATTATTTAATAACAACTCCAACTGGTTTGAGTTCTCTCATATTAGCTATACTGTAATGATGATTATAATATAATGCATTGCACAATCATAACAAGGTCATCAGGAATCTAATCCGTAAGGTTCTGTTGATATATCCTTCATCACGGTGATACATGTATTCTGTAAGAATTCAAAGGAGCTTTCCGGTATACCAGGATTTATTTCATGAACTACTGGTAAGGTAGTTTGTATCGACTTTTTCCTGTTTAACCAACAATACATCCATTATCAAGAAAGATTGTTGATAATATTGAGTGTAGAAAGTGTATACTTGATCTAGACAAGTTTTAGTCTTATTTCTGTTGTATCCAATAAATTCTTGATTTTGAGATTGATCATGTTTTTTTAACTTTAATCAAATGGTTTTGAAAATGGCGTTTGATGAAACACTTCTCTTGATTTACATGATTATTGTTGTTTTATTTAATATCATTAGAATGTGTGCCTATTTCCCATCACAATGATGCAATGTTAGTTATGTTTATATTTGCCTATGATCAGTAGATCTGAATAGGATATAGACCAATGTAATAGCTTATAAATTATCAAAGGTTTAATGACTATTTTCTTTCAAGTTCTATTTCAAACATCCATTGCTTCTGTACAGTGTATAAACCATTACATCTAATAAATGTATACTCTATTATAAATATATTTCCATTTATGTCTATTTTGTAATGATTGTAATGTGGTCCTGAAATGCGCAATATAAGGACAAACTATTATTATTGTAATGATTTGCAAGTTTGTGTGCAGTACACCTTAATATGGGAAAGAGAAGTGGAATCTTGCAATGTGCGTTACGTTATATTCTCTTTGTTCGCGCTATTTTGTTTAAAGCATTGTTGTTCTTGCTTTGATAAAATCTGGAATCATCTAAAAGCAAAGTGTGAGTTCCTCTTTTTGTTATATTTCCAATGTTCATCGATTTGCAGGACTGCTGTATTGATATCCGGAATGTATTGACTATCTAAATATATATATATATATATATACATGTATACTGTTCTCAGCTGAGGAATCACATTGCATTCATTCACGTCTTTCCACAAACGTTTTTTTTATATCTGAATTTATTTTTGCAAATATATATAAGAATGTATATTTTTGTATGTGAATAAAGTGTAAACACCCATCGCTCCTGTACATTTTGTTAACCATTACATCTAATAAATGTATACTCTATTATAAATATATTTCCATTTATGTCTATTTTGTAATGATTGTTTCCGTTATTACTCAAGTTGTGATGATTTGCCAGTTTGTGTGCAGTACACCTAAATATGGGAAAGAGAAGTGCAATCTTGCAATGTGAGATACGTTATATTCTCTTTGTTCAAGCTGTATTTAAAGCGAGAGAGGATGGGATGAAAATAGATGAGAAACAATAAGAAGGGAGAGAGAAATCCAGAGAGGAAGAGATATAAAACAGAAGATAAAGATTAAGGAAGGTATAAAGAGAGGATAAAGAGAAAGATAGTTGAGAGGTGAAAATAGAAGAGAAAGAAGAAGAAGAGACAGAGAGAGGGGGAGAATGGTATGAAAACAGAAGATACAGAAGAAGGGAGAGAGAAATCCCGAGGGGGAAAAGAGATAAAATGGAAGATAGTTGAGAGATGAAAATAGAAGAGAAAGAAGAAGAAAAGAGAGAGAGGGGGGGGGGGGAATAGAATATGACATACCAGACGAGATACAATAAACATGTACAAACAAAAAGTATAAACCTGTACTCAAAACGACGAATGTTGTAAATGACTCCCCACAGTTATAGTTAGGATGATTTATAACAAATGGCTTTTGGAATATAATCTTTGAGGTCTTGTGCCGAGAAGCAGTGTCTGTGCTTCTTTTCATGGACCACAGGAAATACCATAATTTGGCTCTTACAGGTGCTCTCTAAATCATTGTTTCAGTCGTACTCCAAAATTGATGTCTTCTTTATTGGTTGCAAAATTTGTATAGCATAAATATTAGTCTTGTATCTGAACAAATGTAGA
This sequence comes from Strongylocentrotus droebachiensis, assembly GCA_035222895.1. NCBI lineage: Eukaryota > Metazoa > Echinodermata > Echinoidea > Camarodonta > Strongylocentrotidae > Strongylocentrotus > Strongylocentrotus droebachiensis. The sequence continues at coordinate 114,274 of JAVYIG010004758.1, read as the reverse complement.
GACAGGCAAAGGCTGATTGTGTGCATGAAAAACAAAGTTTATTTTTAAAGAAAGGGGCGTCGACCCAGGTCGGGTCTTGAAGAAAACTGCCAACATTGCATGCTAAGAAGGGCGAGGAATGAGGAAGGGGGCTTTGTAATGGTCATTATTTAAGAGCACCAGTTGTTTGAATCCATGATATTTGGCAATTTGCTGTTTCATACAATTAACGTCAAGTATTGTGGAGTTATGAATATAATTACATATCCCCCTCTGTACGCGTATGGCCTCCCATCGCAGCAGCTTTCCTGACCTTCTTTTCTTCTGTAATTTCATAGCTCCTCTTCCATTCTGTAACCCTCACTCCAAATCTCAAATTTAAACTCTTTTTAACCTCCCTCCTTCTGCTCTCCACGGCATCCCTCAGTCTCCTTCTAATCCTGTCACTGTCTACATCATCATCTAATCCCCTTTCTCATGACCTCACCCTTTCCCCCGTCCCTATCAACTACCTTTAATCTCCCTCACTCTCTCATTCTCACGGTTACCTCTCTCTCCCTCCCCAACTCTATATCTCCACCCCCTCTCTCCCTCTCTCTCTTCCCCTCTCTCTCTCTCTCTCTAGTATTTGCTCCCTAGCTTCATTGCTAAATTTCTCTTCTTTATACCACCTTCTCGCCCCTACTGCCCAACCCCATGTCCCTAATTGGCCTATATCAAATATAATTGACCAGTTCACATTATGTATTTGATTCAAGGGAAACTTCCCCCCTCCACCCCCCCCCCCCAATGCTACATGATCATGAGAGACTGAATCATTCACAGTGTATTCTATCCAATGCTACATGATCATGAGAGACTGAATCATTCACAGTGTATTCTATCCAATGCTACATGATCATGAGAGACTGAATCATTCACAGTGTATTGTATCCAATGCTACATGTTCATGAGAGACTGAATCATTCACGGTGCCAGGTAAAAATGTCAGAGGTAAAAATGTCAGAGGAAAAAATGTCAGAGGAAAAATTGTCAGAGGAAAAAATGTCAGAGGTAAAAATGTCAGAGGTAAAAATGTCAGAGGTAAAAATGTCAGAGGAAAAAATGTCAGAGGTAAAAATGTCAGAGGTAAAAATGTCAGAGGAAAAAATGTCAGAGGTAAAAATGTCAGAGGTAAAAATGTCAGAGGTAAAAATGTCAGAGGTAAAAATGTCAGAGGAAAAAATGTCAGAGGAAAAAATGTCAGAGGTAAAAATGTAAGAGGTACAAGCAAAAAAAATGAGTGCCGTCATAATATCTCAGCACTTTTATCACACAGAATGTCGAGACGTACAGCTACTGCATGGGCTTGTCTATTATATTCCTTTCTTCCATAATGTAAAACAATCAACTTTTTTGCACATCATTATATAAATAACGATGTAACTTAAACCGAACCTCTGCAAAGTGCGCGCTTCTCTGGAATGTGATGGTGCGGTTGGCATTTAAAGATAAAGTTGAGTTCTGGTCTTGCGATTGCATTGTGAAAGAAATGGTGTGGAAGCAATCAGAAAAGGTTGATCATCTAGCATAAACATGTAAGTATTGGTGTGTATAGTGCAAGGTTTTGGAGTCATCAAAATGATAAAAACTTTGGCCCAGTCTTGGTAAAGTAACAAGCACTGTACACAGAAAGATATTGATATGGGACTTCACAAACATATGGCATTCATATCGGGCCACATTTTAAAGCTGCTATATGTCATATCTGGGATATGAAGTCATTTGAAATAGATTTTCAGGGAATAACTTTTTTCTTTGATGTTCTTCCACACTTGCATAACAAGAATGGTAACTAACGCTCACAAATTATTGTTCACCTTTCCCCAGAACTCAACCTTCTCTTTAATTTATGTAACATAGGCGGCTTTCTGCTTTGTATCGGAGTAACAAAGCTGCTTATTGATTTTCTCCCAGACTATTTTATACCGCAATAGTAATCGACAATATTTTATTGGAACGCGCGCACTTCGGGAATGTGATGGGTTAGCATTGATAAAATGGCTTTCTGCTTTGTTTCAGAGTATCAAAATACCAAGCCCACAAGAAAGTGGAATTGTCGGAAATATGCATTTATTGAAAATTACATATAATAGTAGTCATTGCCACGCAGTTAAAATGTCCAACATTCTTCAAAAGTGAAGGAGAAGTTGGAAAGGTTCATAGATATCTGATCCTATTTCGGGGGCTGTACTGACTTTTCTTTTTATTTAATAATTACACCATGGAGCGACAACTCAGCGTATAAAACATGGCCAAACTTCTCGATTTTAGAAATCTTTTTCCCCAGAAGTTTGCTCAGTGTACCAGTACCATTTGCTTTTACAAAAGCATAATATACCGGTATATAAATATTGAATAAGGCAGACTAATGGGACATACATGGTTGCCACTCCGGGTTTCACGCCTTGCAAGCGATCATCAGACAACTGATAGCATTCTTCAAAGTACATGATTCCTCTGCAACCTTGGTACAAATACGCTCAAAATAAGACTTAACTAATACAATACCTGAATACAATATAATAAGAATTATTCATGAGTAATTCTAATTGTATTTTATTAGTTAAGTCTTATTTCAGGGGTATTTGTACCAAGGTTGTATAAGATAATCATGTATTTTAAGAATGATATCAATTGCCTGATGATTGCTTGGAAGGTGCGAAACTCGGAGCAGAAACCATGTCCCATTAGTCTGCCTGCTCTGCCTAGGCATTGACCACTGTTCGGAAGGATATATAGCAAAGCATAATATAAGAGGAAGGGGGAGAGCAGCCGGGTCACCGTGCCCCAGAAGAAGAATACCCCCCCCCCCTCTTCTTCCTTCGGCAATAATCAGGCAAAAAGTCACAATTTGGGGCCGAAAGGTAAATAAATTTAAACTGGGAAAGTGGAAAATAAAGCAGCGGTGAAATAACGACTGCAGAATATCCCTCGCTGTTCTTTTTCGATAAGCCTAATATATAACCCGGGTGTAACCATAACAAACTTGCCACATGTTTTTGTTTTTATTTTATACCTCTAACATTTATACCTCTGACATTTTTACCTCTGACATTTTTACCTCTGACATTTTTACCTCTGACATTTTTACCTCTGACATTTTTACCTCTGACATTTTTACCTCTGACATTTTTACCTCTGACATTTTTACCTCTGACATTTTTACCTCTGACATTTTTTCCTCTGACGTTTTTACCTCTGACATTTTTACCTCTGACATTTTTTCCTCTGACATTTTTACCTCTGACATTTTTACACCGAGCCTCATTCACAGTGTATTGTATCCAATGCTACATGTTCATGAGAGACTGAATAATTCACAGTGTATTGTATCCAGCTACATGATCATGAGAGACTGAATCATTCACAGTGTATTGTATCCAATGCTACATGTTCATGAGAGACTGAATAATTCACAGTGTATTCTATCCAATATGCTACATGATCATGAGAGACTGAATCATTCACAGTGTATTGTATCCAATGCTACATGTTCATAAGAGACTGAATCATTCACAGTGTATTGTATCCAATGCTACATGTTCATGAGAGACTGAATCATTCACAGTGTATTGTATCTAATGTTACATGTTCATGAGAGACTGAATCATTCACAGTGTATTGTATCCAATGCTACATGATCATGAGAGACTGAATCATTCACAGTGTATATATCCAATGCTACATGTTCATGAGAGACTGAATCATTCACAGTGTATTGTATCCAATGCTACATGTTCATGAGAGACTGAATCATTCACAGTGTATTCTATCCAATCCCTTACCAAACAGGAATACAAAATAAGTCTTCTGAATATATTCGCTTAATATTCAGAATACAAAATAAGTGGTATTTTAGTGGTTGCATGTATTCCTCCAATTTGAATACTAAAAATCTTATTTTCAGAACCACTTAAATCAATTTAAGTATTCAAATTGTTGTGGTTCGAATACTAAAATCCATACAAAGGAATTTTAGTCTTCGATTATTAGTATTCTGAATATACAAACATTTTCGATGAAAATACTAGTATTCAAAACCAGTTGGTTTGAATACGTAGAATCGAGTCTTTGATTATTAGTATTCCTCCAATTTGAATACTAAAAATCTGATGTTTGTTGTGGTACTATATTAACAACACCAATAGTTCATTGATGGGCGTAATGAGGCTGTGATTGGCGGAGGAATACCAGAATAAAGCAATTCCAAGATGGCCACTTATACATGAACATTGTCTACAGCAATGATCTCTTATTGATCTGTACATCTGATCATTCAACATGGTGGCAGCGGTCAAAAGGATTGCCATATTTATTACTATTAAACTGCAAATTACATTGAGCCAGCAAAAATATTGCATGACCTTGGGAAGATTGATAATTCAAGCGAAGTTTTTGAACTGCCAACAATCACAGCCAGTTGAGTAAATCTGCATGTGTCGCCTGTGGACTGTATTATGTGGGGCATTAGGAGTATGACCGACGGGCACACAACGTATTGACTGTCAGATCGAGCCATACAGTTACATTTAGGACCAGACCTGATGCAGAGGCAGGTCGAACCAGAGCCTAGAGGCTCGATCGCCAGGATGAGAGCCTAGGCTAGAGGCTTGACCAGGACCAGAACAGTAGCACTGCAGTTTAGTTTTGGAACTGAGCTGCTCAGAGCGCGTCACATTGCGATTAGCAATGAGTGGACCGTGCAAGTAGATCCAGGACTAATTGCTGGACTTGATTGATCTGATTGTGGAGTGAATACTAGATTAGACTCTAGATCTATGTCCTAGTCTAAAAGAACTAGGTCTAGACTCTAGACCTAACAGATTAATTACCTAAGACATAGCCAATAATGTTTGGAATTGGACTCAGACTCAGTTAGGATGTGTTTAACATAATTTTATACAAGTAAGTAGATCTAGATAGGTCTAAGTCCAGTTTCTACATGTGGACCTTGGATCTAAGTCTAGAAATGTCTAACTTTTGAGTAGATCTATGTGCATGCATGGTACTGGTAGACCAAATACTGAAACAGTGGTCCATGGTAACTAGACTCTACATTCCTTTTGGTTGAGTCTCGTACAGGATCGAAGGTCTATTCCCTCAACGCTGGTCCAGGACCAGTTGTCTATGTTAGACCAATATTACACAAGGGGGTATAATTGTCTATAGACTTGATGTATTTTCATGCATTTGAACCTATATATTGTGAGTTGTTTACAGTGTAAATGCTATATAAGTCATGATACATTATAGTATGAACATGGGCTAATTAATACCTATCAAGTAATATTGCAGATTTGGACCCCAGTTTGTTTTCAGAAAGCACTATTATAACTACTAAACAGCACACACTGAAATAAGAGTTAATATCTATAATCTAGCATGAACATCCTAGTACTAGCTTCCGGTGAAACAGCTAGTGTAGGCCTAGGCCTATGTCAATTTAAAAATACAGCAGAAATATACACGTACGATGACTGTTAATTGTTATGTACACTGCAATTTGTATGTTGTATGAGGTGATTATTATTGCGGTATAATTCTGCTGCATTGTGGGATTTTGGTGTTGGTTGGAATACTAATTCCAGCATTGTGTAAGTATTATATATTTCAGCTGACAAGTGGTCAGAATACTAATTTGTAACTAGTATTCATCTTCTAATTTGCATACTAGTAGTACGAATACTTGTTTGTATTCCTCATTTAAATATTTCGGCCTATAGGAATACAAAGGAATACTAACAAGTGGTTCGAATAATTTGCGCCGACAGGAATACTTAAATATGTGGTTCGAATACTAATTTGTAGCTAGTATTCGTCTTTTAATTTGCATACTAGTGGTTTGAATACTTGTTTGTATTCCTCATTTACATATTTCGGCTTATAGGAATACAAAGGAATACTATTACAAGTGGTTTGAATACAATCTTGTGTATTCAAACCATTAAAAATAAGTGGTTGGTTGTATTCAGATACATGTCTTCGAATACAACAGGAATACATTCACGTTTGGTAAGGGATACTACATGTTCATGAGAGACTGAATCATTCACAGTGTATTGTATCCAATGCTACATGATCATGAGAGACTGAATCATTCACAGTGTATTGTATCCATGCAATGCTACATGATCATGAGAGACTGAATCATTCACAGTGTATTGTATCCAATGCTACATGTTCATGAGAGACTGAATCATTCACAGTGTATTGTATCTAATGCTACATGATCATGAGAGCTAGACTGAATCATTCACAGTGTATTGTATCCAATGCTACATGTTCATGAGAGACTGAATCATTCACAGTGTATTGTATCCAATGCTACATGATCATGAGAGCTAGACTGAATCATTCACAGTGTATTGTATCCAATGCTACATGTTCATGAGAGACTGAATCATTCACAGTGTATTGTATCCAATGCTACATGATCATGAGAGACTGAATCATTCACAGTGTATTGTATCCAATGCTACATGTTCATGAGAGACTGAATCATTCACAGTGTATTGTATCCAATGCTACATGTTCATGAGAGACTGAATCATTCACAGTGTATTGTATCCAATGCTACATGATCATGAGAGACTGAATCATTCACAGTGTATTGTATCCAATGCTACATGTTCATGAGAGACTGAATCATTCACAGTGTATTCTATCCAATGCTACATGATCATGAGAGACTGAATCATTCACAGTGTATTGTATCCAATGCTACATGATCATGAGAGACTGAATCATTCACAGTGTATTGTATCCAATGCTACATGATCATAAGAGACTGAATCATTCACAGTGTATTGTATCCAATATACATGATCATGAGAGACTGAATCATTCACAGTGTATTCTATCCAATGCTACATGATCATGAGAGACTGAATCATTCACAGTGTATTGTATCCAATGCTACATGATCATGAGAGACTGAATCATTCACAGTGTATTGTATCCAATGCTACATGATCATAAGAGACTGAATCATTCACAGTGTATTGTATCCAATGCTACATGATCATAAGAGACTGAATCATTCACAGTGTATTGTATCCAATGCTACATGTTCATGAGAGACTGAATCATTCACAGTGTATTCTATCCAATGCTACATGATCATGAGAGACTGAATCATTCACAGTGTATTGTATCCAATGCTACATGATCATGAGAGACTGAATCATTCACAGTGTATTGTATCCAATGCTACATGATCATAAGAGACTGAATCATTCACAGTGTATTGTATCCAATGCTACATGATCATAAGAGACTGAATCATTCACAGTGTATTGTATCCAATGCTACATGATCATGAGAGACTGAATCATTCACAGTGTATTGTATCCAATGCTACATGTTCATGAGAGACTGAATCATTCACAGTGTATTGTATCCAATGCTACATGATCATGAGAGACTGAATCATTCACAGTGTATTGTATCCAATGCTACATGATCATGAGAGACTGAATCATTCACAGTGTATTGTATCCAATGCTACATGATCATGAGAGACTGAATCATTCACAGTGTATTGTATCCAATGCTACATGATCATGAGAGACTGAATCATTCACAGTGTATTGTATCCAATGCTACATGTTCATGAGAGACTGAATCATTCACAGTGTATTGTATCCAATGCTACATGCATGATCATAAGAGACTGAATCATTCACAGTGTATTGTATCCAATGCTACATGATCATGAGAGACTGAATCATTCACAGTGTATTGTATCCAATGCTACATGATCATGAGAGACTGAATCATTCACAGTGTATTGTATCCAATGCTACATGATCATGAGAGACTGAATCATTCACAGTGTATTGTATCCAATGCTACATGTTCATGAGAGACTGAATCATTCACAGTGTATTGTATCCAATGCTACATGTTCATGAGAGACTGAATCATTCACAGTGTATTGTACCCAATGCTACATGATCATGAGAGACTGAATCATTCACAGTGTATTGTATCCAATGCTACATGTTCATGAGACACTGAATCATTCACAGTGTATTGTATCTAATGCTACATGATCATGAGAGACTGAATCATTCACAGTGTATTGTATCTAATGCTACATGATCATGAGAGACTGAATCATTCACAGTGTATTGTATCCAATGCTACATGATCATGAGAGACTGAATCATTCACAGTGTATTGTATCCAATGCTACATGATCACGAGAGACTGAATCATTCACAGTGTATTGTATCCAATGCTACATGTTCATGAGAGACTGAATCATTCACAGTGTATTGTATCTAATGCTACATGTTCATGAGAGACTGAATCATTCACAGTGTATTGTATCCAATGCTACATGTTCATGAGAGACTGAATCATTCACAGTGTATTGTATCCAATGATACATGATCATGAGACACTGAATCATTCACAGTGTATTGTATCCATGCAATGCTGCATGATCATGAGAGACTGAATCATTCACAGTGTGTTGTATCCAATGCTACATGATCATGAGAGACTGAATCATTCACAGTGTATTGTATCCAATGCTACATGTTCATGAGAGACTGAATCATTCACAGTGTATTGTATCCAATGCTACATGATCATGAGAGACTGAATCATTCACAGTCCAATGCTACATGATCATGAGAGACTGAATCATTCACAGTGTATTGTATCCAATGCTACATGATCATGAGAGACTGAATCATTCACAGTGTATTGTATCCAATGCTACATGATCATGAGAGACTGAATCATTCACAGTGTATTGTATCCAATGCTACATGTTCATGAGAGACTGAATCATTCACAGTGTATTGTATCCAATATGCTACATGATCATGAGAGACTGAATCATTCACAGTGTATTGTATCCAATGCTACATGATCATGAGAGACTGAATCATTCACAGTGTATTGTATCCAATGCTACATATGATCATGAGAGACTGAATCATTCACAGTGTATTGTATCCAGTGCTACATGTTCATGAGAGACTGAATCATTCACAGTGTATTGTATCCAATGCTACATGTTCATGAGAGACTGAATCATTCACAGTGTATTGTATGCTACATGATCATTAGAGACTGAATCATTCACAGTGTATTGTATCCAATGCTACATGATCACGAGAGACTGAATCATTCACAGTGTATTGTATCCAATGCTACATGATCACGAGAGACTGAATCATTCACAGTGTATTGTATCCAATGCTACATGATCATGAGAGACTGAATCATTCACAGTGTATTGTATCCAATGCTACATGATCATGAGAGACTGAATCATTCACAGTGTATTGTATCCAATGCTACATGTTCATGAAAGACTGAATCATTCACAGTGTATTGTATCCAATGCTACATGATCATGAGAGACTGAATCATTCACAGTGTATTGTATCCAATGCTACATGTTCATGAGAGACTGAATCATTCACAGTGTATTGTATCCAATGCTACATGTTCATGAGAGACTGAATCATTCACAGTGTATTGTATCCAATGCTACATGATCATGAGAGACTGAATCATTCTCAATGCTACATGTTCATGAGAGACTGAATCATTCACAGTGTATTGTATCCAATGCTACATGATCATGAGAGACTGATCGAATCATTCACAGTGTATTGTATGCATGCAATGCTACATGATCATGAGAGACCGAATCATTCACAGTGTATTGTATCCATGCAATGCTACATGATCATGAGAGACTGAATCATTCACAGTGTATTGTATCCATGCAATGCTACATGATCATGAGAGACTGAATCATTCACAGTGTATTGTACCCAATGCTACATGATCATGAGAGACTGAATCATTCACAGTGTATTGTATCCAATGCTACATGATCACGAGAGACTGAATCATTCACAGTGTATTGTATCCAATGCTACATGATCATGAGAGACTGAATCATTCACAGTGTATTGTATCTAATGCTACATGATCATGAGAGACTGAATCATTCACAGTGTATTGTATCCAATGCTACATGTTCATGAGAGACTGAATCATTCACAGTGTATTGTATCCAATGCTACATGATCATGAGAGACTGAATCATTCACAGTGTATTGTATCTAATGCTACATGTTCATAAGAGACTAAATCATTCACACTGTGTATTGTATCTAAATAGCCAGGATTAGAATCACAGGTTGATGATGCTGCTATATCTATCAATCCTAAATGTATGAATTTGGAGACGTTCAAATGCAATTCTGAATTGCTTGAAAACATTTGTGAAATGGTCTCTACCTAGACACTCTTGTTCAGTTTACACGATCGCACGCCACATTACATGAGCTTCATACAAGGGTACACACTATAGACACACATGTAAAAGTTCAATAATTTAATTATTACAATCCACAAGAGTACACTTGCTTGACATAATTTCATGTATGTCTCAATTCTGAATCGTGATCTCAAAGGTATGTCTTTCACATATTAAGTAAAGTAGCCCCTGAAAGGAATATGAAACCATAAAGCAATCAAATGGGGGGCGTTCCATCAACATTTTGTCAGCCGACAACTGTCAACGCTGACTAAATTTGACCAATCAGAGGCCTTGAAAATAGTCAGTGACAATAGAATTGTTGGTAAAAATGATATTAGTCGGTGAAATCCACCGACTAATTGTTTCATGAAACGCCCCGGGGTTTCAAGTTCCGTGTAGACTTGAATGAAATGAAATGATTGCACAAACTTCCAAGGAAGGATTTCATATTTTGATATGTACATATCAAATGTGTAAACGTACATAGCTGTTAAGCTTCTTTTTTTTTAATGATCTGTAAAAACAGATGAAATAACAATGACAGATTTAGTACATCATTCATGTTACACAAGAATGCATGATACAGGCGCGTACGCAGGGGGGTGTTTGGGGGGTTAACCCCCCCCCCCCCCCCTTTGGTATTTGTATGTGTGTAAACCCCCCTAAAACACCCCCCTTTGGTTCCAATTTTTTTTTTTTTTTTAAATAATTAAAAAAAAAAAATTATTGCCATGGCTGACCTAAATAAGGTGACCTTACCTCCCCCCCCCAACGGATCAAAATTTCGAGACCAAAAAAAAAGAAGAAAAGTGTCCTCTTACCCCCCCCCCCGCTTATTCAGCGATCGGCTGAGTCGCTGCGATTTTTTCGGCCCGATTTAAAAATGTTAAACCCCCCCCCCCCCCCTTGAAAAAATCCTGCGTACGCGCCTGGCATGATATAATATAAAATATCTGAATAAACCAACTAACTGCATCTATAAAGATTCATTTAAACACATTTTGCTTTTGTAAACTCAATCTTGACCTCGTCCTTTAACTAACAAAAAATCAGAGTAACCAATTGCTACAAAACCTTATGCATTTTCTAATATGCATTACTTTGATAAACTCATATTTTCAGAGTTTCTCAAACTGACCTGACTTTCCTTTAAACAGATTACTGCCAATTTGCATAAACCAAAATAACTGTTTAACATCTCTATCTTGTCTCCATACACAAGCGTGATTATTCACATCTATTTGCATATCATAAATTCGTGCTAAAAACATCAGTATTGGATTGTCACTTTAAATGTATTGTATGACCTTCCACTGACTTTGACAGGCATAGCTTAATTTACATATTTATATAAAAATTGCCTATAAAAAACTGTCTTATAAAATGCCTTCATGCAATTAAACACTGTTTGATGAATTAAACTTAAATATCTGACTTGCTCTAAAACTATGCAACCAAGAATTGTTTTAACCACAGTGGCACAGGTTTTTCCCAGTAATAATCTAGAGATCACACTTTATACAAAATAAACTATCTGTAATTTACATCTGTAATCCACACTTGCACTGCAGCAAGCCTTTCCGATCGAGTTTAACTCTTCAAATGAATAAACACTCTCTTTCAATTCTTAGTCAAAATACCAAGCCAGAGATGCAAAGCTTAACCTTTTCAGCAAGTCAATAAATAGTGTCTTGTAACTTTTATGCAAGCTATAGGCTAAATCAAATTCTACAGACCAACTTTTGTCACCCAGCTGCATAAAATCCAAGATTTTTAATACATGCACAATAAACATCTTTTATCTTCAGGACTTCTATAAATACTGTTTACTAATTATAAATGACATAAAACTATATTTGCCTAATACTGTAATTCTGTTTTGTCAATTATTATTTAACTGAAGAAAAAAAAATGGTTTCCTTTCCAGCTAGGTTGACCCCCCGGCTCGCGTCATTTTTTTCTGCGGCACAGATAATTGGGGCTTTAAAAAAAGAGGTCTTGATTTAACCCTAACCCTAACCCTAACCCTTACCCTAAACTTTCCCATAGGCTCAACACGCACCTAACCCCAATCTGTGCCGCAGAAACAAAATAACGCCCCCCCCCCCCCCCCCCCCCCCCCCGGCTCCTGGACTAATATAACGATTGTGTGCTCTTGATGTGACAAGAGCAGACATTTTAGGGGATTCCCCGTGAGGTAATAAGCGCGCGCGCCCGCTACGATACAGTGCTATACGGGGCGTTGCATTACGGTTCGTAGGTCTATTCTCACTATTGACGTAGAATCTTGATTTCCATCATCCAAGCTGCCCAAAGCCAAGTTGTAGACAGAAATGATACTGAAACAGTAAACCACCATTGCTCCGATCCGATCCGCACAGCTAGTTAGCACTGCATTTCAACAGAGAGGTGAGTGCATGAGACTACACATGTATGTATACATGATTTCACACACATTATTATGTTTCCTTCTTCTTCCCACCACCGCCATAGACGCTACACACAAGCTTGTGCATATGGACAAACGCGTGGGTTTCAATTCCAAAACCAATATTGAATTGAATATAGGCACAGAAAATTAACATCTGGAAAGTATGTGGATTCTTTCTTTATGTTATATACCTACCTAGACTGGTTAGACTATTTCACATTTGTCAACCTTCTATTGTTGACACATCATTATCGGATTCTCGTAAAATCGTCATTTGATTTGACTTTGTGTACAGAATCTGGGCAGCGTTTCATGAAACCGTCATAAGTACAAGTTCACCGACATCCCATTGAAACGCATGTTAAACTTAATACACGCATGTCAATTGGAAGTCGGTGAACTTGTACTTATGACGGTTTCGTGAGGCGCTGCCCAGTAAGAATGCTGTTAATTGTCTAGTTGAGCCGAGTGTATAGTCGTGGACCTACTACGAATAGACTTTCGACGAAGCAGTATTCCTTTGATCCCCAGTCGCACCTCCAGCAGATTGGGTCTGGTTGATTAAACTTGAAGAGGCCAAGTAGAACTTAATAGTTCATGTTGAATGAAAAGAGAAAAGGTAGCACATTGAAACCTAGACAGCAATAACCATCTGATTTGGGTCATTTCTTTAATAAAACTGACATTTGTTGTCATTCCCCAATACAGATGGCAACCCAGAGATCTCGTACCGAGGGGATGGCTATGTACATATTTTCGTCCACGACATTTTCTCCCCGATTTTCTTTATTTAGATCTAATTTTCTGATTTCTAAATCAGATGTAAATTAGGTCGGTATGTCATTTGTCCTAATTACAGTTATCAAAATTTGATAACTTAATATTAAATACGTAATTTACGGACTTACTTATATGAATTATCCAATTTGTATCTCAGATCCGCGAAGCAGTACGTTCATGCATTCGAAATATTACCCGGCGGCCGATATATTTCCGGGTCCACCTACCAAAACATAGCCAAATGGCCAATCAGAGCACTCGTTTCGTGGGAGTTCGTTGGTCAAGCTGGGCCGACTCGTAGCATAGCTACGGTAGCTATTGGACGTTCGAAAAGAAAAAATGAATATTCATCAACTAAAACCAAGACGGATAATGTTGACGACGAGACTTTCTCGGATTAATCATTAATTTAGGATCTAAATGAGCAAGCTATCGTAAGTCAAATAAGCTATATATATGTTATTTTTAATTTGTGTTGTAATTGCAGCAGTTATGAGGATGTAAAGAGTGAAAATCTTGTTGCATATCTCATTCATCGCGGTCCGGTCGAACCGAACCATTTGTTCCGTACAGTGCCTCACAGAAAGAGGTCCCCAGACTTCAGTCTCTATAATCGGAGGTCTAGTGGAGCCAGACGTAGTCTCAGTGGAACAACCGACGATTAGAGAGACTGAAGCTTTCGGTCTAATTGAAACCTATCTCTGTTGTAACATTATAAAGGTCTTGCATGTACATGTACATTGTGATTAAACACATGAAATGAAATCATTGATGGAAAAAAATGTGAATAAACAAATGACATCCTCAAGGCTCAAAGTACCTTAGCTATATGGGCAGGTGCGCCTGAAGCAGTTTGGGATGGGGGGGGGGGGGGGGGGGGGGGAGGGCAAACATTCATGGAGGCTCACCTTTCAGGCAGGGGGCGTCGCTATACCTTTTTCAGTGGGGGGGTGTAGAGGCCAACGATTACCGACAAAACTAGCCACCAATTACCGACAAAATTAAATGTCCAATATCTACAAATTCAACCCTATAAACCTGGGGCCGAAGGCTAAATTGTTTTTCCTATGGACTATCTATAGTACTTGCATATGCGCAAAATGGTCATTTTCCTCCACGACATAAATATACGAATTATTTCTTTAATTTAGTCAGCATCATAGCTATATATTTTAATGCAGGCGCGAAGCTAGGATCTTATTTTAGGGAGGGGCGGTAGTGAGCAAGAGAACCACTTAAAAGCGGGCTCATTAGGGGGGTGTGGGTGATGGACCTCCCGCGCGAAGCGCGGAAGCTTAGACGTTTCCTTAAATTATTAGGAGAAGAAGACGATTAATAAATTGTACCGTTTTCGACTGGTAATCCTTGGCTGAATGAAGTTTTCCCCCCCCCCTCCTGCGCGAAGCGCGAAAGCTTTGACGTTTCATTAAATTATTATAAAAAAGAAGACGATTTGTTGTACCGTTCTCGACTGTTTATCCTTTCCTGAATGCAGTTTCCCCCCCCCAATATAGAGAAAGGAAGACGATTCCTCGTACCGTTTTCGAATCTTATTAAGCCCTATTCATCTGAATTCAGTTTCCCCCTCTCGCACAAAGCGCGAAAGCTTTGACGTTTCCTTAAATTATAAGAGAAAGAAGACGATTCGTCGTACCGTTCTCGACTTGTCTAAAGGAAGTTTTCCCCTTCCGCGCGAAGCGCAGAATTATTGGCGTTTCATCACAATATAGAGAAAGGAAGACGATTCCTCGTACCGTTTTCGAATCTTATTAAGCCCTATTCATCTGAATTCAGTTTTCCCCTCTCGCGTGAAGCGCGAAAGCTTTGACGTTTCCTCAAGTTGTACTGTTTCGACTCTAAATAAGCCCTATTAATTTTGTCTGAATTCAGTTTCCCCCTCTCGCGGAAGCTTTGACGTTTCCTTAAATTATTAGAGAAAGAAGATGATTTGTCGTACCGTTCTCGACTCGTCTAAATGAAGTTTTCCCCTGAATTTTGGCGTTTCATCACAATATAGAGAAAGGAAGACGATTCCTCGTACCGTTTTCGAATCTTATTAAGCCCTTTTCATCTGAATTCAGTTTCCCACTCTCGCGCGAAGCGCGGAAGCTTTGACGTTTCCTTAAATTATTAGAGAAAGAAGACGATTGGTTGAACCGTTCTCAACTCGTCTTAATGAAGTTTCCCTTTTTGGCGTTTCATCACAATATAAAGAAAGGAAGACGATTCGTCGTACCGTTGTTGACTCTTAAACCTTGTTTGAATTTAGTTTCCCCGAAAATTTTAAACCTCTGATATCTTTAGCTGATATTATAGGAAAGTGAAACTACAAGAAAATACAAGTATTGTAGTTGTAGTCACTCTCGAAGTCGTCACAGCGGATAAGAAGTCAAAGTTCGTAGGGAAAAAAACTTGTCGGCCGCCCGACAATATACATCTCACCGACTTCAAACTTCTGCATTGATATAGTACACGAGGATCGAGCAAGAATACCGACAAAGCTGACCCGACACAGCAACATATTTACCCGTGTCTTTCTTGCTCCCTCGACGAGACGACTCCACCCAACAACCCCCTTCTCTCTTTTACTCCTACTCCTCCCCTCTCTCTCCTCTTTTTCACCCTCTGTTTCTTTTGTTTCCCTTTCACTATTTTTTCTTTTTTTTTCCTTTTTTTTCTTTTCTTTCTTTTCCTTTCTTTCCTCTTCTCCCTCTTTCTCTTTTTTCTCTTTTTTCTTCTCTTTTCTTTCCTTTCTTTTCCTTTCTTTTCCTTTCTTTTTTTCTTTTCCTTTTCTTTTTTTCTTTTCTTTCTCTTTCCCTCTCTTTTTTCCCTCTCTTTTTTTCCCTCTCTTTTTTTCCCTCTCTTTTTTTCCCTCTCTTTTTTCCCTTCCCCCTTTTTTCTTTTTCCTGACGGCAGCGCAATTTTACTGACAATATCCTGACAGGTGGGGGGGGGGTGTCGCACCCCCCCCACACCCCCCCCCCTTTGGCGACGCCCCTGCTTTCAGGGGCAATGGCGTAATGAGCAAACACGTTTGGGGGGCAGAAAAAAATTTGCATTACCATGCACCACACTCGTACATGTATGTTACATGCAGGCCCCGCGGAACGTTTTCAAAGTGGAGTATTAACGATCAGGTAGAGCATAAATTGGCGTAGGGTCTAGGGGCGGAGCCCCTGGAAGCTCCAGCGTTTTTGGCATTTAATTATTGCCAGATAAGCGTATTTAGATACCTTATTTGTGACACTGGCAGGTCCCTAATTTCGCGAAGCGTCCAGGGGGCTGAGGCGCTGAGCCCCATATAGCTTGGGCCCGTATTCAATACATTTAAGCATGAAATCTAAGTACTTTTTCTTAAATGTTGGCTAAGAAAAAAGTCTTAGCAAAAATGTGTATTCTATAAAATCTTTAGGGACTAAGAGTTTCGCCCTAAGGGTAAGAAGAATTCTTAAATTTTATCTAAGAAAAAGGGCTTAATTAAAATAGCATGTGGTATTCTAAGTATGAAATCAAAGCTTGGGTAATTCTCTGGATTCTGCCCAAAGTAGAAAAAAGCCTGGAAAGAGAATAGTTACGCACTCGCGATACCTCACCTTCACGGCCACCCTAACCCTATCCCTAACCCTTACCCTCACCCTATAAACCCTAACACTAACAATGCGTAACTATTCTCCTGCCAGGCTTTTTTTCTACTTTGGGCAGAATCCAGAGAATTACCAAAGCTTGGATTGTGATTATTCTGGCCATGTGTACTGAATTTTGAGAATCGTTTTTCAAAGTAAAGTTTTCACAATGAAGTCTAACTTTGAGACGGTGTGAGAGTAGTTGTAAATGTCTATCCCAATCCCAATCTAATGTAGCCTTTTGACAAGGCCTCGTGACTCTGGCTATTTTCCACCCTAATCAGCGGCTGAGATGAATCTAGAGACCCAGGGTGTACGCACGATCGAATGGCGGTAGCCATGAGCCCTTTTACAATCTAGGTTTTACTGCATGCTCTGCATGAATTATTCATTACTTTGGATTTATTGACCGATCAGAACGGCCATCTCCCAGTTGGCTTCGTTCGTGATTCGTTCATTATCAAAACATGTAAGAAAAGGTGAAAAACCTAAATAAGTTTTGCTTATGAGATAAACATATAAATGATAGATACAAAATATCACATTCTTTTTTACATGCAAAATTACAATAAAATAGGAAGCATTTGATGACTTATGCTAAACAAACATAAGTGAGATAATTGGACTTTTCCTGTATATAAAATGAACCAGTCCAACTCGTTTTCGTTCCATGTAGAGGTCAGTGGTCTTAGCCCGTACGTTATTCTTAGATCATAGTAGGTCCATGTTCGTACTACGTAGAGTTTACTGTGTGTGTGTGTTAGGGATACGATATGCTGACGTCATCCAAGGATACGTTCGCTGATTGGACGCTACCAATTGGGTAGAGAATTCCAGTCGGAAACAAAGGTTAACATAAGAAATCCAATCTGGATTACTAAAGGCTACTTGGATGCGCTATTCGCTCTGTCGTTCACTTGGGTTTTCGCGAATAGTCTCTTTTTAGTCGCTCGGCGTCTATCAGACATGTGGCCTTGTTTAAAGGCTAAATCTAATGCAGTGCAGTGACACAGTCTGTGCTTGCTCGCATGCTCTCGATCTCCGCTCTGCATGCCGGCCGCCGTAGCCGTGGCGTTAGAAAAAAGTAGTCGCTCGTAGTCGTTCGGCAATAGTTACATGGGCGATTTTGGACCATTTTCCTTTTTTAAGTCGCCCCCGTGATCGCATTTTTGGCCTATTTTTGGTGTTTCCGGTGCAAATTTGCCCGCCGCCCCCGTGTATTTTTTTATCCTGTTTGGTCTAGTGAACCCTCAAAATAGTTGTCAGATGGCACATAAGACCGACATCGTAGGTCATGTAGTCTGAAAGAGGCTATTGAAACGTTTTTCATTAATTTTTTTCCGTTTTAAAGTTTGTTTTAATTCTTACGGTGCCAAGGCCTTTTGCTTATTTCAAGAATGCATACTTTTCGCATACCTGTACTTCTTTGATCTTGTGCTATATCATAAAATGCTTAAAAAATATATAGGAATGTTATTACCTTTTCTAATGATACAGAGAGTTAGTGTTACAAATGAAAATTACTTGTAAAATATAGATGAATTTCTTTTAATCCTTTACGTTTCTGTTCTTTTTTTGTTACCATTGTTAACCATTGTTAACCATTGTTAACCATTGTATAATGCTATAATTTGAAATGGTCTTGTAAAAAATTTAAAATTCCCTCAAAAAAAATGTATATATAGTTGCAGCTTGCATAATTTAACAGTGTTATGAATTGATTTATTCATGATGATTATGCTAATTGTGTGCGCATGCACACTTTTTGGTGAAACAGAGATCCTTTATAAACACTATTGCATGGTACTGTACATGCAGGTAAACAGTGTATACCGGTATATACATGTAGTTTCTGGCCTTTGTTTGTGAGTGTTCAGAATGTTAGAAGTGATTGGAACCAGTGACTTCTTGTTTCCCAAACAAGAATCTTTCCTCATTCGTTTACCATTGTTCAAGATTTTGTACACAATTTGCAACTTGCTCCAAACAAAAAAATCTAGCATACTTGTCTCGATCATGCATGCGCCAAGCAGTGATATAAATTGATCACCATTTACATTTTTTGTTGGGGAAGCAATTATGTTTCAAAATACCTCGTCTGTTTGTCACACACAGTGACCAGCGCAGTGAGGGTTAAAAATTAAGCCCCACTGTACTACTTGTAGCTACTTGCTCTCTCTATATAGAAAACAATGCCTAATCGGTGACCGTTGGTCACCCATGATCCTCTTTTTTCTTATGTTAATTGAGAGCTGAGTTGATGAGATAGCCACCTGTCAGTGACCACGCTGGGTGGTCTAATCCCTCCTGGCCAAACTGGTACAGATGGGCTTTAAAGTCTCTGAAAACTGAAATTTGTCAAGAATTTTTAGGACATACTGTATACATGTATATGCCCCAGGCAAACCTTGATCCGCCATATGGGTGTTCCCCATGTTTGTGATTATTTTTCATATTTGTATCTCTATTTATATGTTGACATTTCTCCACAGCCTGAATACCATTCACGATGGCAAAATGGCTGCGACCCGATGACACCCCAAGTAAAAGGTACAGACATGTTTAGCTGCACTTTAGCATATGTCCACTGTGCACTGTGATACATGTTTATTAAGGCGCCCCCCCCCCCCCCCCGAAAAAATAGTTGTTTGCTTGTCCTCTCTTGCTTTTCTGGAGTAGGGGCCGGTGGGCGGATTTGTATGCCTCCGTTACGAAGTGTGCGCTGCTATTTTAGGGAAATAATTGGGAAAATTTAAATGACAAACACCAACCCTCCAAGATACAACAAACCTTTTATTGGTACACTAAAAACAGGAACAATTATATAGGACCTACAATTTAACATTTTTGAAAGGTAAAATATTCATATTAATAATAACAATATTGGATTCTTATATAGCGCACGTATCAACCTTCCAAGGTCCTCAAGGCGATCCAACATTACCCGGCTATATGCTAGGCTGCCGATTTCGACGCTCACAGCATTTTAAGGAATTCCTTCCTACCGGTACCCATTTAACACCTGGGTGGAGAGTGGCAAATGTAGATCAATGTCTTGACAAAGAACACTAGTGCCGCGGCGGGACTCGAACCGCAGACCTTGTGATCGACAGTCCGGCGAAGTATCCACTCATCCACGACACCTCTACGTAACTTTTTCCTCCTTTCAATTTTGTCAAAGCTTTAGTATGTAAACATGCAATTACTTATTATTTTTTTCAATATCACTTTAATAACAAACATGTATGATTGCATGATTATTAAAACAATATTCAAATTTTCCTTCAACACAATATACCACTAAAAAGAGATGCATGAACATGTACGTACTTTGCATTAATTGATGTGATAATATGTTTGTAGGTCTTACTTCATGTGCATGTGGGATAGAGTTATGATATTGATATACCGGTATATCTTTACCCAGGGAAGCCTCTCTTCAGCATTAATGCTGCTCTTCCTGAGGGCCCTGCAATCTGTATTACCCAAGCAGTTGCTAGGGTAACCATTTGCACCTGGGTGGAGAGTGTCAAATGTGGATAAAGGTCTTGGGGGGGGGGGGGGGGGCGGGGGATACAACAAAATCTGAAGAGCAGGCACACAAAACAAAGGAAAGAACAGTTACCCCATTCTCTTCAAAATTTTGAAGGGGGACATTTGTGGGTGGTTGTGTACTTAAGGTATTCCACTTTGACTTTATAACTATGCGTATCTTTCTTGCTCCCTTGACGAGACGACTCCACTCAACAACCTCCCTCTCTCTCTCTTACTCCCACGCTCTCTCTCCCACCCTCTCAAAGGCTCTTACCCCCTCTCTCTTCTCTCTTTTTAACCCCCTGTTTCTTTTGTTTTCCTTTTTCTTTTCTTTTTCCTTTTCTTTCTTTTCCTCTTCTTACTCTTTTTCTTTTTCCCAACGGCAGCGCAATTTTACTGACAATATCCTGACAGGTAGGGGGTGTCGCCCCTCCCCCCCCCCACACCACTCCTTTAGCGACGCCCCTGCTGGGGTCCAGATTCCTGATATCAACTGGGCATTAGATACGAATTGGGCTGGAGGTATAAAGACAAGTAATAGTAACGTGATGGTGCTTCAGAACCAGGCAGAGACGGTCAAACCATCCAAGCAACTCCCAACTCTCGGAGCAGCTCTCATAAAGGCGGGCTTACTAGAGGTGGAAGAGAAATGTTTCACAAGCAGCTGCGCTCGTTTGCTGATGTTGTTGATTTTGTTAATGCTGCAATTTTACTATGTCATGATCATATTTAATCAACACAGTTTCCTTTCCTACCTATATATTCTAAATACAGAATGAGCTCAGTGGCCAATGTTGCTTACGACGACATCCTGAAGGAGATAGCCAAGGCCCTACACAGAGATTCAGACATCGATGATCTCGGAAAAGCCTTGGGATTTGGGCAAGGAGAAATTGGTCGCAAGATTGCACAAAACGACAAGCAAGGAGGGAATTACATGGGAACATTGGATTTGCTCAGGATGTGGCGAAAGGGACAAACACGTTGGACTGAAAAGGCAGCATTGAGGTCTGCACTATTAGAAGCTGGATTTGATAACCTGGCAGACCAATATCTAAGCACTCCCGTACCCGGTAAGAGATTCTTTGTATACAATGGTTCAATGATGTGTTTCATACACACAAAAAAGAGAATCCAAATTACAATAAAAACGATTTTTTTTTTTTTTTCACTACCGGTACTCAAAAGTTTCAAAGCAGATCATGGACATGATAGTGGGCGACATAACATCAAATTTAAGCCCAATTGTGCATCTTGTGATAAATTCACCAACTTTGTCACACAGGTAGTCCAACATTTTTTAAGCAAAACTCGAATTTGGCCCTTGTGGCCCGCTGTGCATATTTTTCAAAATGACTCTTTCAGGGTACCTTTTCCGTATATGCCTTGTCCAAGATTAAAATATTTCAGCAAATCTGAGTTAGTGACATTTCTTGTTTGTCAAAAATCATTATTTTCAATTTCCAACCAAGAACGTCATGATAATTTGAATAAATCATATTTACTCAGAATAATGATTTTTCGTTTGTACTGAATGAAAAGTAAACAAGTATAGTGTTGTCAGGGCTGGTAGTAGTTTTAAAAAACAATCAACAACACAAAAATATCAAATTTTCCTTAGGATTCACAATATTAAACGCTGTTAGAAGATTCAGGTCAAAGTTCCAATGAATCTTTTTTGTGAAGCAGAGATACAAGAGAATTATAACATCAAGTAAATGATAATAATATATTCAAACCTTTAATTTCCACAATAATAGAAATTGTTTAGGAAATCTATGAAGTACTCATTACAAGACATTTCCTTTTACCGGTAATTTTTTGTTTACATCAGCAGAATCTGCACAATACACTGTACAACAAACAGAGGACTGTTCCAAAAATAAAGGTGAGAAATCTATCTTGTTTCATATGAATATTAAAAGAGGGAAAACATTTTCTCTTTGTATTTGAGTGTCTTTTTTAAAGCTCAAACTCAAGGCAGTCCAGAGAGGAGCACTCCGCTTGATTGCACATGCAATTATTACAAAAAATACTGGCTTAAAACAAATCAACCTCTTTATCATCGAGTTAACATACAAAATTCTGTGAGGTAATATTAACAAAATTATCTTTGAACCAATCTAGCTTTATTTACTAAAGATAGTAAATGCGCAACTTATGGACGAGGCACTTCCGGAATTATTGTCAATGTTTTCCAGAACAATATTCATCTTTAAATACATGTTAGGGGTAAATCTTTGCAGAAGTGTGTGTTTTATGACATCCTCTTTCACATCATTATAGAGATTGAAGTGAAATTTTGCCATCAAGATCACGTGTTCAAATTTTTGGAATTTTTGGCTCCCAACGCTTTAAATCTCTCATTATTGTTAAAAATCATCAATTGATAACACATATTAAATATAATGTAATGAACAATGCTCATATTTTGTGAACAGTTTCTGTCTTTGACACCTGTATTTGCTTAAATAAATGTACTTTTAACAGTATAATTGCCTTTACAGCGTTGTTGAGCAGAATACCTTTCATGATTTGACGTGTTTGAAATGTTTGTTTGGGGATTTAACAGATTTTCCCCATTTAATGTGTTTTCTCTGAATTCGCTAATTGAAACTAAAATTTAGGAATATATTAAATTGTGAGATGTACCCTTTTCAAACTCACTTGTTTAAGTAAGTTTTTTTAGTAAGTTCCTACTGTCCTACTTTCACACTGCACGGTGAAACAAATGACACACCATTATTGATAATTTATCTCATAAGGGTCTCTTTACAAAGAGAGTATTGCCATAATGGGAGCTTTCAGAAACAATTTGCCGTTCAATTCTCACTAGAAACTGTTATTTCTGGTTTTCAGTCAATATCTGGTCAAAATGTCCATACACATGGCGTCTTGACAACCATTCTCTCACTCACACTGTCCTTGCATTTCTTTTCCTACCCCTCTGAAATTGCGCTTTTAAAAGCAAAGTCCCACGATCATTAACTTTTACGCATATAAATCTGAGCCAGTGGCATATCCAACTGGAATTGATAAACCAAGAGAGAATCCCACCCGACTGAAAAACAGCTAGAACCTTGGCTGCCAAGGACAGCCCTGCATACCCACTGCAAATTGATTTCATTAATTTTAAGGGGAGGGGGTTCAAATGCGCGGATCTGCATCCGTATGCCGTGTTTATCCTTTGCCCAGTACTTAATATCAGCAGAACCTGTTTAAACAGAAACAGCAGTACGTTATCAACTTCCTCGGCAGTGATTTCAAAGTTCAAACCAAGTATCTAATTTTCTTATTTACATCATTATTTTGCAATAATGCTCTTTTTTTTTTCCTCAGGTGACGATGAGGCGATGCCAAGTGAAATAATGAAGTTAAGAGAACAACTGAAAAGAAGATATCGCAAGAAATTTGGTGAGATCAAAACATCGCCTGTGGACTCTCAGTCACGGACATGGCTTCAGCACATCTACGTCAGTCTCGTCCTGATGTTGGGATTGGAAGGGGATAAGGAGGAGCCAATAGATTATGATGGATTGTTTAAATTCATAAAAACTGATACACCGAAAGGTTTTGTAACACGATTAGCTTTCATTGGAGAAGCTGGTGTAGGGAAATCAACGCTGTTTGCTAAGATAGCTCTTGATTGGGCTGAGGGTAAAATTCTTCAAGAAATCAATCTGCTTTTTCTTGAATCATTTCGAGAGATTAAAGAGAGCAGATTCTTTGGGGATACTGTCATGGCGCATTTCCCAGATGACTCAGAAATAAAAGGGGAACGGGTGGATGTATATGTGAGGAAAAATCCGAGAAAAGTCCTAATCTTATTGGATGGACTAGACGAGGCACATATCGACATCAAAAAGCCAAACTGCAATGACGCTATCGTATCGATCGTGAGAGGAGATCGATTCATTGATACTCCAGTTGTCATCACAACCCGTCCTTTTGGAGCTGATCAGATCAAGAGCATCATGACGATTAATGACCACTACACGTTTGGTAAGGTTAAGGGCTTCACAAAGGAAAACATGTCAACATATATCAAAAACTTTTTCAAAGATGATTCTCAGTCTGCTTGGACCCTCATTAACTTCATTAATACAAACCAAGTGGTCTCTGTGTACATGGCACCCTTCCCGATATTCTGCTGTATGCTATGTTGCCTGTGGAAAACGCAATCTGGGCGGGAAAATATTCAGACAATGGAAACATTCTCGCAACTCTTGAAGCGTCTTGTATTTTCACTTCAAGAGCAATACTCTTCCAAACGAAATGAATTAGAAGAGGGCTATGAAAGCCGCATGAACAAAGCTGATGAAAGTATGAAAGAGCTTGGTTGTATTGCATTTCAAGGTCTGTTGGTTAAACAGCTCATCTTCGATGAAAAGGCGCTCGACTCATGCGTAGGGGCTGCAAGGACTGCATGCGAGGTCGGGATTCTTAGCATGGAAAAAAGGCCAGCACCCTTGCAAATCAGAGAAAGTCAGCGAAAGCAATTCATCCAGGAATTCTCTTTTCCTCATAAGTTACTGCAGGAGTACATAACAAGTATCTACCTTGCATCGCTGTTCCACAAAGATCATCAAGAATTCAACACAATCCTGGCAAACACTCTCATAAAAAACTACAAGGAATTCAGATATGTCTTGTACTTCACTGCAGCTCATGGAGGTGCAGTAGGAAATTCGGTCCTGGAAGCTCTATGCAAGAAAGTTGATGACATGAAATTCATCATTGAGGTTGCTTTTGAATGTCATGATTCAGAAGCTATTGATCCCGTCAGGAATCTTTTGAAGGCGAAGGCACAACTAAGGTTCACTTATACTCATCCAATCGCTGCACTGGTCTTCACACTGGAGTCAATACGGAAAGAAGTAGTACCGGTAAGTTCCGTGAATAGAATTATAGACATATCTCATTTTCATTGATATGCAGTTGTGAAATGTTATCATGTTGAGGGAATACTGTCATCTGTTGAGCCTCCAGTGATTATATATGCAAATTTCGCTACAAAGAAAATACAAATACAAGAGACCTACACAATGCATTGTCTGTTTTTTTTCTGTTCTACTGACCGACAATCATTTAGAACCTGCCATGTTCTCCTGTTATTAGGTATTGTAGCAGGCTGCAATGTGTAGTTATAGTCTCATACAAGAGCGAGAGTCATATCATCGTTTACCTCTTCCTCATATAAGTGTAAAACGTGACTTTCCTTTAAAAAAAGGAAGGAAAACAATATTACATGGCAATTTTAGAGCAATGAAACACACACACCCACACACACCCACACTCACATCCTTCACAGGAAATAGGTCACCCAACCAAACAAACTACAAATCTGATATAGGTCATGTTATATTTTGAATATGCCTTTATAATCGTTATCGTTCGTTCATGTACTTCATACATTCACATTATGATTATGTATACCGGTAACTCAAATTTGATTCAATTTATATTTTTCAAACATTTGATTCATTCTTTTCTTGGTCTTGGTATATTTATATCCTTAGTATTTACACACATCCACGCCTTCTGTCTGTAGTGAAAACAATATACACCATGGTCTCTCTTTTTTTTTTAACTGTAAACTATAAATGGACACACGCAAAACTACTTTTAAAGTTTTAAAAAAAATATATCGGAAATAAAATTTGCAGATCGAATGCTAAAATTCTATTTGTTCTATTTGTTGTACAGGTAAGAAGAAGTTCTCCGATTCGTGAAACATTGGGTGTTAGCAAGTCCTTCAAAGATAACGTATCATCTTCACATGTAGCAGCAGTAGGCCTTTTCACATTGCCGAACTTACGAAGCTTGACCTTTTACAGCGTGCGCCTGGATGATGAATTCTACACAGGAATGTCTGCTGCAGCTTCACAGTCCAAGGTATAAGGGGCCTATTTATTGTATTATATCGATGAATCCTAAATCATAGCTACCATTATTTCTTAATCGATGCATACTCCTATTTGTTGCTTAATTTTTAAAAATACAATCATGAACAAAACTTGGTTATTCACACTCGTAACTTTGTTCACTGCTTTTTACAAAGGTGGGAATCTACCGGTAAGCATTATGAAAGGCTTGTAAAAGGGTCTTGCTCTCTCTCTCTTCCTTTTCATTTTTACTTATCTTAAATATGTATCTTTCTTTGTCATTTTTCTCTTAATTTGTCACAATTTGGCGGTGCTTTGGACAGAGGTGGAAAATGTGACCCCAGTCAAAGTCTTTGCCCCCCCCCCTAAGTCTGTGAAGAAACAAATTTCACCATCTTCTTTCTCTTCTTTTTTCTTCTTCTTCATATTTATTGTTTGTTTAGGTTAAAATTTGTTGACGATTTTTTCATTAGGAATATAAGTTTATATGGGCTGTAATTACCACTCCACGCACTCTAGGATGTAGGATTAGATAGGAACAAATGTTCTCTTCACACCTTCTCTTGCCCACAGTGCGCCCCTACACATCTACCGGAATTCTAGTTGATACACACACACGCTCATTAGCATGGATAGCAGGGGGGGGGGGGGGGCTACATCCACCCTTCACTGAAATAAGAAGTCTATGCAGCTATTCTATTTCATAGACATTTCACAGTACATCAACTCCATGGGTATATTCTAATTATTATTCATTGGTAGGGAGACCACTTACAAAAAACCTCCAGTGGATATATCCCATAGTGTACCCAGAATTGCTGCATTTTTTTGCAGTACTTTTTCAACCATCTTCCCTCAGATTTGAAAGAAAAATCATGATATGGTATGTAAGCCTATTGTAAAGGCGGCTGGGTAGGGTATGAGAATATATTTGCACTTGAAATTCTTCCAAACAGCCAACGAAACAAAACGCAACAATAATACATAATCACCGCTGCGGCGCATGCGTCCTGCCGGCTGGTCGGACATCAGAGCATTGCATTATGTACACATCCCGCTAGGTTGCTACATGTAGTACCCCCTACACCGAGCGCTTGCAAAACGCATGCCGTTTGCACTTATTTTGCGCAAAATATTGTCAGTTTTCATCAGGTCCCGCCACATGTTTTGAATTCTTGAGCGAAAGGGGCCTGTACAGGGGGCAGTAGCGCCAAGCCTCCCCATCAGTACCAGATAATAGTACGTCAGCCTCTTTGCACTAGCCTATGTAAAGATAGCCTTTGAACAAGGCCACCTGTCTGATAGACGCCGAGCGACTAAAAAGAGACTAATCGCGAAAGCCCGAGTGAACAACAGAGCGAGAATCACAGCCAGTTAGCCTTTGGTAATGTGGTTTCGATTTCTTATGTTAACCTTTGTTTTCGACTGGAATACTCTAACGAAATGGTAGAACGTTGAATAGTATCCCAGAAGAAGAAGAAATAGCGTCCAATCACCGAACGTAACCTCGCATTACGTCAGCATAAAGTATCCATCACACACACACACACACACATGGAGTAAACTGTACGTATAGTACAAACATGGACCTACTAACTATGAACTGACGTTCATAGTTCACACACACACTGACGTTCTTACATGTTTTGATAATGAACGAATCACGAACGAAGCCAACTGGGGGCTAGGGGATGGCCGTTCTAATTGGTCAATAAATCCAATGCTATGAATAATTCATGCGGAGCAGTAATATCCAGATTGCAAAAGGCTCTCGTGGCGGTCGCGCGTTCACCCTGGGTATCTAGACTCATCTCAGCCGCTTAGCCAGAGTCACGAGGCCTTGTCAAAAGGCTAATGTAAAGAGGGCAAGGGGGCAGTCTTACAGAGAAAATAAATTGCTTTTTCATTTCACTTGGGAATTATTGAAGGTACCGTAGTCAAATTATTGGCAGAAACTTTTTGAATTGTGAAAATGTTCTCACAAATTTTCTAGTGATGTAAAAGCCAAACTTTCAATATAAAGAGAAGGGGCAACTGGATTCACATCTCTTGTAATATACTGTATATAGCTGAAGAGATAAAGCTGGACACCATTATTCTTATGTTAGAGGGAAAGTCGGTCTCTAATTATGATCATGATTGAACATAATTCCATTTTTTACAGCTGTACTAGTGATTTTACAATGTTGATAACTTTCAACAAGTAATATCGTATTTAAATCATATAACTGTAACTGTCAAATTAACAAGAGAGGATAAAACAGTGTCGTCCGCCGCCCTACCCCACCCCTGGCGACGTAAATGAGGGTCCAAAAAGTGAATTTCATGCTGAAATAAATGGATCACCATTGGCTCTGATTTTTTGTCCCCCCCCCCCCCCCCCACACCAAGATTTCTGTTCTTGTTTCTGACGCATTTTAGGCTTTTCTTACAATATATCAAGTAAATTCTACATTAATTGGCAAACGAGAAAAGGCACTGTTGCGCAACTTTCTTCTACAATATTAACAAATATGAGACTAACCTGAAAAGGAATTTAAATTTTCTTTACCTTCACTGTATTAGGTCATGCATATTGAGAAGGTAAAACACTATGTAGCTATTATATCAAACCCTCTGACGCAATGATACTTGATAGATCGAAATGCTCCTTGTCATGTGATATAGTTTTGACCAATCAGTGAATGACAATCTATGTATGAGGTTTATAAATTTAATTATCCCCTCGCCGACGAAGTTCAATTAACGAGTATATAGTTCAAAGGTCATAGCTCATTAAATATGCAAATCTGGTTTCGGATCCATAACTTTAGTGTTGTTTGTCAGATTTTAATGAAATTTGATATGTTGGTTTGTGGTATCAAAACACAGTCCAAGTTCGATTTCGGAGTATGTAGGTCAAAGGTCATAGCTCATTAAATATGCGAATCTGGTTTCCATTCAATAACTTGAGTATTAAATGATTGACAAATTTTAATGAAATTCGATATGAAGGTACATGGTATAAAAACACAGCCTAAGTTCAATTTCCGAGTATGTAGGTCAAAGGTCATAGCTCATTGAATATGCGAATCTGGTTTCCATTCGATAACTTGAGTAATATTTGACGAATTTTAATGAAATTTAAAAAGAAGGTACATGGTATCAAAATACATGTACAGCCTAAGTTCGATTTCGGAGTATGTAGGTCAAAGGTGAAAGGTCATAGCTCATTAAATATGCAAAACCTAATTATATATGTAAAAATGTAGTTAACTTCCTTACCTAGTAATATAATAGTATAGTCCAATTGAGGTAACTTGTTCTGACGTATATATAGGCCATTTGTACCCTGCGAGGGGATGCTACGATTTGCGTTGACTTGTTAATATATTGAGTTGTTATACTGGAATGGAAGAACATATTTTTTTATCTTTCTATTTGAAAAAGGTGAAAGAAAAATTCAAAAAGTAAGCAATAAGTAAAACTTTGATTGAAGGAAAATAATTAGATTATATATGATCCATTTTACTCACTTTTCCCTGTACACAATGTCATTCTTCTACAAAATATTTGGTTTGCTCATTCTGTATACCATACGTGTTTCTTTCAATTTAGCTTTAAAAAAAGCCCATCATAGTCAAAGTATATATATATATATCGAATAATATCATCATGATGTTAAAGTACCGAACATAAGTAATACTTCAATTAAACATGTTGATGACTATTCACTTTATTCAACCTGTCCTGTCACATCACCAGACTGAGAAGCTAACGTACTACCTCTCGGATCTATAGGTGTGTTTAAAACACGGGTGGCCAACCTTTTAAAGCTCACGGGGCACAGCTAACGATTGGCATAACTTGGCGGGCTGTAAGTAGTCTTCTCCCCCCCCCCCCCCACACACACACACCTACATGCAATACGTGTACACACCTGTAATTTTGCAAAAACAAACAAGCAAACAACAAAATCTGTGGGAAAAAAAATCAGGCTTACATTTTTAGTGCAATTTCTGGGGCTTGCACTTTTCTGCTATGTTGTTAACCTTTATTACATACTCTGGTGACAAATGAGGCAAGGTGGTTTACTTTTCTCTTCTATGAAGAAATACTTGAGAGACTGATCTGATTCAAAGTTTCTGCCTTCATCAGAACCTTGCCATGATAGTTGTTATTTCAAACAAAATCAAGGACACAGCAGAAAGAATATCCTAACTGTATTAGTTGTACACTGTACATCTCATTGAACGCTGTGTAAAGAGAAGGGGACTATTCAGTTTACGATTAAGATTCATGAGAAAATTCAATGGCGAAAGAAAAGGGTTGTAATTGTTTCAAGACAAGTATGGTATTTCAAACATATTTCTTGATTCACAACATGTATATTTACAAACGTTACTGCGTGCGGAAATTACAAACTAAAAATAACACGGCGAGTGATATTAATGTAATGAGAGGGAATTTGAGGAGTTTTATATCAACCAAGAAACGAATCAATATGTTGTGAATGATGAAAACAAATTATGGAAATAGAGATAGCTGGGTGTATATGTTTTGCCCTATTTCATCGCTGCTATGCGGGCCGCATTTCAGTTATGAGCCATTTTTATTATTACTTTTTCAATTTTTCGCAGGCCGCACCAAAAGAGCTCGCTGGCCGCGGGTTGGTCATCCGTGGTTTAAAAGCACTTATCTTATACATAGTATTTTGCATGTTTTTTGAAACAATTTATTGTCATGAGTCAGAAGCATCCTGACAAGAGAAATGAATCATGTGAATAGACTTGATTGTGACAAAGTATTATTCATATAAATGTGTGGTTTAGGAAATTATTTATAGTTTGTCAAAAGTCTCAAGGAGATACATGTACACCGTAGATATAAAGAAATAACATCTTTATTTTGCTTGAACAGACACTTCTCTTTCTTTTCCAACTGTTCATAATTAATCACATTTGCCTTTCTTCAGCTTGTGTTTCTTTTCTCTTACCACACCCCTTTCACTTTTGGCCTTTTCTCTCGATCAATCTCTCTCTGTTTCTATCTGTCTTCTCTCTCTCTCTCTTTCTCTTTCTCTTGCTTTATCCCTTACTGTACTGGGCTATTTTGAGCACCTCACTGACTTGGGGGGGGGGGGGGCTATGATCTCGGCCGTTGAATGTCCGATGACCACGAAAATTTGCATGTTTGTAGATATTTATGTCAGGAACAAGATAGTATAATTAGTTTTTTTTCCTGATATGCAAATTGTTGTCGTTATAGCCTAATTAATTATGCAAAATGCTTATTTTATGCGTTTTACAGAAAACTCTACATATTTGTCCGTAGACTTGTGAAGAATCTTGAAAATGTATTGAATAAATGTTTCCTTCATCTCAAATTCATGAGGTTTCATTTTTTTAATGGTATTTGAAAATGCATAGGTTAATTTGCATAAGTTATGAATACGCAAATTACGCATTCATGAATATCAAATATGGAAATATATGAAGTGAACTAGAATCATTACTAAAATTCCATTTTTTGAATGTTGAAACTCATTATTCATATGAAACTTCTTTTCTAACACAAAATAGTTAATGTAATTAATAATGATAATTTATGCAAATTTGATGCGATTTTCAACTATTTATTTTCTTATGTATTTTATTGTTTTTGTATTTCTTATTATATCTATTGTTTTATTTCTAATGTATTCTTTTGTTCTGGAATACATCAAGTTACTTTGAAAAACATATAAAAGCAATTTGATATCAATTCATATCTTCACATTTCTGCTTGTACATGAATATATAGCACTTGTTTTGATGACATGCGCATACTAATTATTTTGTAACACCTTACAGGTATATCCGATTTCAAGGAAAATGGTATCAAAATGTGCGTAAAACTTGAGGGAAAAAGTCATGAAACGACAATTCAAAATTCCAAACGGTTGCGGCGCAATCTTCGAAAATGTCGAGGGAGGGCCTCCCAGGCCCCTTCCCCCAGTACAGTAAGGGTTAAAAGCCTATAAAGTGGAGGGTATAATGATGTTACATTATTGACAATGAAAAATATGTGAATTAGACATCTCGTCTATTGATTTAGCCCCTTATCTCTCTCTATCTCTATTTCTCTGTCTTTGTCTGTCTATCTCTCTCTCTGTCTCTCTCTCTCTCTCTCCTTTTCTCTTTCCCTTGCTTTAAAAGTCTAAGTAGAGGTTAATGATGTTACATTAATGACAATGACAAATATTTAATTTAGTCATGTTGTCTATTCTTGATATTACTAATCACTCTATTCAACCTGTCCTGTCACATCACCAGATTGAGGAGCTAGAGCACGAGTACACAGATCTGGGTTCTGCTGCATCCTCTCACTACGCGAGATGTCTCTGCTCCATGCCTCATCTTCGATCACTGATGCTGTCCCATATGAAGCTGAGTGATGAGTTCTACTCAACGATGGCCTCTGAGGCATCGAATACAAAGGTATACCCGAATACGATTTGTTTTTGGAAACAATATTTTTCCCCCCAATAGTTTTGCACTCTTCAAACTGAACATATTTGTATAAATGTTTTTCACCTTTAAAAAAAAAAAAAAAAATTGTTTATTGTCATGAGTCACTATTATGCTAATATGAGTATAATGCCCTTACAATGCTGACAATATGAAGCATGAGTCATGTGAATAGACTGGATTTTAATTTCAAAATGATATTAATTAATGTAAATGGAATATCCTATAAACAGAATTTTGCATTTTTCTAGAAATTATTTATAGTTTGTCAATAGTCTCATGGAGATATTACATGTACACTGTAAATAGAAAGAAATAACATCTTTATTCTGCTTGAACAGAGACTCTCATTTTCCAACAATTTAGAATTAATCACTTTGTTTGTCTTCATCCCGTCTTTCATTGCTCTTACCACACCCATTTCCCTTGAGCTTTTTAGCCCCTCTCTCTCTCTTTCTCTGTCTCTATCTCTCTCTCTCTCTCTCTCTCTCTTTCTCTCCTTTTCCCTTTCCCTTTCCCTTGCTTTAAAAGTCTAAGTAGAGGTTAATGATGTTACATTAATGACTATGAAAATTATTTGAATTAGACATGTCGTCTATACTTGATACTACTAATCACTCTATTCAACATGTCCTGTCACATCAACAGATTGAGGAGCTAAAGCACAGGTACACAGATCTGGGTTCTGCTGCATCCTCTCACTACGCGAGATGTCTCTGCTTCATGCCTCATCTTCGATCACTGACGCTGTCAGGAGTAGAGCTGAGTGATGAGTTCTACTCAACGATGGCCTCTGAGGCATCAAAATCAAAGGTATACCCAAACCCCATTTCTATTAGAAACAAATTTTTTTCCCCAATAGTTTTGCAATCTTCAAACTGGACATATATGGATAAATGTTTTTCACATTAAAACAAAACGTAGAAATAATTAATTGTCATTAGTCACAATTATCCTCATATCATTATAAAACTCGTACAATACTGATAATAAGAAGCATGATTCATGTGAATAGACTG
The DNA here is from genome assembly GCA_035222895.1 of Strongylocentrotus droebachiensis. Lineage (NCBI taxonomy): Eukaryota > Metazoa > Echinodermata > Echinoidea > Camarodonta > Strongylocentrotidae > Strongylocentrotus > Strongylocentrotus droebachiensis. The sequence goes on along the minus strand of JAVYIG010004758.1, from coordinate 80,199 downwards.
GATTTTAATGTCATAATGATATAAATTCATATAAATGTGTGTTTTTAAAGCACGTATCCTATAAATAGAATTTTGCATTTTGTTTTTGGAAATTATTTATAGCTTGTCAATAGTCTCAAGGAGATATTACATGTACACTGTAAATAGAAAGAAATAGCATCTTTATTGTGCTTGATCAGATACTCCCTTTCTTTTCTTACTATTCATAATAAATCACATTTGTTTGTCTTTTTTCATCTCGTCTTTCATTGCTCTTACAACCCCCACTTCCCTTGTGCTTTTTAGCCCCTCTCTCTATCTCAATCTCTCTCCCTCTCTGTCTCTGTCTGTCTCTCTCTCTCTCTCTCCCTCGCTCTATCTCTCTGTCTGTCTCTCTCCCTCTCTATCTCTGTCTGTCTCTCTCTCCCTCTCTCTCTCTCTGTCTGTCTATGTCTGTCTCTCTCTCTCTGTCTCTGTCTGTCCCTATCTCTCTTTCTATCTCTGTTTCTCTCCCTCTCTGTCTCTCTCTCTTTTTCTCTCTCTCTCCCATTCTTTTTCACTCCTTTTCGCTTTCCCTTGCTTTAAAAGTCTAAGTAAGAGGTTAATGATGTTACATTAATGACAATGAAAAATACTTAAATTAGACATGTCTCCTATTCTTGATATTACTATTCACTCTATTCAACCTGTCCTGTCACATCACCAGATTGAGAAGCTACATCACTTGGGCGTAGATCTGGGTTCTGCTGCGTCCTCTCATTACGCGAGAGGTCTCTGCTTCATGCCTCATTTTAGAACACTGATGCTGTTCAATATGAAGCTGAGTGATGAGTTCTACTCATCGATGGCCTCTGAGGCATCAAAATCAAAGGTATACCCAAACACGATTTGTATTGGAAACAATTTTTTCCCCCCAATAGTTTTGCAATCTTCAAACTGAACATATGTGGATAAATATTTTTCACATAAAAAAAAAGTAGAAATAATTAATTGTCATTAGTCATTATTATCCTCATATCAATATAAAACTCGTACAATACTGATAATAAGAAGCATGAGTCATGTGAAAAGACTGGATTTTAATGTCATGATGATATCACATTCCATTCCATTTTTTTTTCTTCTTTCTTTTAATGAAATTCATGAATTATATTTGTTCTTACTGTTCCAAACAAACGCAAATACTCCTTTAACTACAAACGAGTAAATAAAAAACTGTAAATATTTATGTTCTCAGATTAACTAATATTAATTATATTACATGTAAAGTATCTATGTTGTATATACCTTTGCATTGTGTTATGAAATATGTTGTTTAGAAATGAAATGTGATGTTATTTTTAAATTGATTGTAAATTGTCATGTAATTCAGCTGAGGCTGCGAAATTATAATAATAAAACCAACTGAACTGAAACTGAACAAAATCAATTCATATAAATGTGTGTTTTTAAAGCATGTATCCTATAAATATAATTTTGCATTTTGTTTTTAGAAATTATTTATAGTTTGTCAATAGTCTCAAGGAGATATTACATGTACACTATAAATAGAAAGAAATAGCATCTTTATTCTGCTTGATGAGAAACTCCCTTTCTTTTCTAACTATTGATAATAAATCACATTTGTTTGTCTTTTTTCATCTCGTCTTTCATTCCTCTTACCACCCCAATTTCCCTTGGGCTTTTTAGCCCCTCTCTCTCTCTCTGGGTGCGTTTATCGTGTCTTGCCACTAGATATGTACATATCGAACTCCACTATCGAACCCCACCATACGAACGTGATTTGCGGGATGTCGCGTTTATCGTCTCTTCACAATTCAAAATAAAGGCCTTGTCTCTGCACAGCTGCTTTGCGCCGTTTGACCCGGGAAGCAGACAGTTTCTCGGAGGTCAACAAGAGCGCGCGCTTTTCTATTTTTCGATCCAGCTAGCATGTGCACGCGATGACAATAGGGCCTTTTCGGCAATTTGCACATGCGTCGGGTCGTCTCGCGTATTTGAGAACACGTTCATCCACCACGATTTGAAGTTTGTCAGAAAACTTGTACCCTGTCGTCAAAATGACGTCATCTTGCTATATCGCCGCGTAATTCCGAAACGAAAGACAGATAGAGAAAGTGATAGAATTTTAAAAACAAAGAATAACATATAAGGTGATTTGGAGGAAGAAACAAAGAATAACATAAGTAAAGACAGAAAGAGAAAGTGATAGAAGGAAGAAACAAAGGATAACACAAGGAGAGACAGAAAGAGAAAGTGATATAGAATGATTAAAACAAAGAATAACAAAAGAGAAGGTGATAGGAGGAAGAAACAAAGAAGTAAGGAAAATGAAGAATAACATAAGGCGCGCGCTATTTCTCCGAACCGGAAATTAGCTTGAGAATCGAAGGTCCGATGTATATGTGGGGTTCAAAACAGCTTCGCGTTTATCACCTCTCAGAAACGTGATTCTGGCTGTATGTCACATTAAAAACGCACCTTTTTCCGCGCAACAACATGCCCATATCTAAAGACGTTTGAAAAAGCTTTGCGTTTATCACCATAAAAATTTGCCTGAAAGACGTTTGAAAAATTGGTCAATAAACGCACCCTCTATCTCTATCTCTTTGTCTCTCTCTGTCTCTCTCCCTCTTTACCTCTGTCTGTCTCTCGCCCTCTTTATCTCTGTCTGTCTCTCTACCTCTCTCTATCTCTATCTGTCTCTCTCTCTCTGTCTTTTTCTCTCTCTCCTTTTCTCTCCATTTCTCTTTCCCTCCATTTCTCTTTCCCTCCATTTCTCTTTCCCTTGCTTTAAAAGTCTAAGTAGAGGTTAATGATGTTACATTAATGACAATGAAAAATATTTAAATTAGACATGTCGTCTTTTCTTGATATTACTGTTCACTCTATTCAACCTGTCCTGTCACATCAGATTGAGAAGCTATCGCATATTCACGGAGATCTGGGTTCTGCTGCGTCCTCTAATTATGCGAGAGGTCTCTGTTTCATGTCTAATCTTCGATCACTGAAGCTGGACGGTGTAAAGCTGAGTGATGAGTTCTACTCAACAATGGCCTCTGAAGCATCAAAATCAAAGGTATACCCAAACGTGACTTGTATGGGAAATGATTTTTTTTGGAATAGTTTTGCAATTTTCAAACTGAACATATGTGGATAAATGTTTTTCACATAAAACAAATAAATTATTCAATGTCATTAGTCGCTATTTTGCTCATATCAATATAATACTCTTTACTGAGAAGCATGAGTCATGTGAATAGACAAGATTTTAATATACTGATCTAAATTCATATAAATGGGATTATCCTATAAATAGAATATTGCATTTTTTTATAGAAATTATTTATAGTTTATCAATAGTCACAAGGAGATATTACATGTACACTGTAAAGAAAAAGAAATAACATCTTTATTCTGCTTGACCAGACACTCTTTTTTCTTCTTACTATTCATAAATTTATCACATTTGTTTGTCTTTCTTCATCTCCTCTTTCATTGCTCTTACCACCCCCTATTTCCCTTGGGCTTTTTAGCCCATCTTTCTCTCCCTCTATCTCTCTGTCCCTGTCTCTCTCTGTTTTTCTCTCTCTCCCCTTTTCTTTTCCCCTTGCTTTAAAAGTCTGAGTAGAGGTTAATGATGTTACATTAATGACAATGAAAACATATTTAAATAAGACATGTCGTCGATAAACAAATATACCATGCACTGAGAGGCTCTAGTTGAAATTATGGATCGAGGTGGCAGGAATATTTCTGTCGCAGAGGAATCCATAATTTCACTAGTGGCTTGAAATAGTGCATGATATATTTGTTTTATATTTTTCAAACCAACCTTATATATTAAATATTAATAATAATGTTTACTGTCACTGAAGTTGTGTATAGTGCAGGTGCTCTGGCTGGTGAGAGCAGCGCAGACGGACATAACGCGACCGCGACCGATGGCACATTGATCTTGATCGGTCGCATATCTATGACGTCATCCACGGTATAGTGCTATGGTATAGTGCATTATACCATGAATGACGTCACGGTTACATCATAGCAATGTTATGTTGGGTCACGTGATGCTCTGTTGACCAATCACTGAACAGGATTTCATTCAACCTGTCCTGTCACATCACCAGATTGAGAAGTTAACGCACAGGGATGCAGATCTGGGTTCTGCTGCATCCTCTCATTACGCAAGAGGTCTCTGCTTGATGCCTAATCTTCGATCACTGAGTCTGTACGATGTGAATCTGAGTGATGAGTTCTACTCAAAGATGGCCTCTGAGGCATCAAAATCAAAGGTATATACCCAAACACGATTTATATAGGAAACAATTTGTTTCCCCAATAGTTTTGCAATCTTCAGATTGAACATAGGTGGATAATGTTTTCCACACAAAAAAATTATAATAGGGTTTATTGTGAATATCTGTAAGTAGGGATACTTTCAATCATTATTGCTCCTAAACAAAAAATATTATATCTCTGAAATTTTTATATGTTTTAGTGAACATGTCAGAGATTACATTTCATGAATATTTTTGTCAAGGTCACGTGATCCACAAGGTCAATTTCAAGGTCAAATCTTAGGTCAAGAGGTCAAAGTACCCCAACATGTACGAATTTTCAAAATGGCGGCAGATTTGGAATCCTTATTGAATACCCTTTCCAACAATAGAAATTTTGTGAAGATTGACCCATTAGGTCTCGAAATACAAGGGTTCAAAGGTAGGCCCGCCACCCCCATTTTTGAAAAAATCTCAAAAATCTCAAAAATCTCAAAATTTGTTGGGCCGTATCTCCCAAACCCCTCACCCGATTGACCTAAAATTTGGGATTTGGTGCTGTGAGATCACACTCAACAAGTACACTAAGTTTCATCAAAATCAAAATGGTCGGGTTAAAACCATTGGGTGATTTGACATGGAATGACCCCATAATACCTCTCTGTTTATTTCTTCGATTTATTGATACAAGTAATTAATCTAAAAAAAAGTATTTAAACAAAAATAATCAATCGAAAAATATTGTTAATGTATTCCTCAACTAATAGTTTGTAACAGTAGATGGGGTACATAATTTCTGTTACCATGAATATTAGGATTATAAAGTTCTTTTTGTTTACAACGCATTAAGAACCGATTAATGTGAGAACTTAAAGGTGGGGTGACATCCAAATATAAGTTGATTCATGTTGATCTGCAGGGCTGCATACAACTCATATTTGTTATTTAAACATCTAAATATGTTTCATAGATTTTTAAATATTAAAAAAAAAAAAATTCTCATACCTGCTAAGCATCCACCCTAAAAACAGAGATCTCATTCTTCTTGTGACATCATCTGTCAATCATTAGTGAGCTAACAAGAGGCAGTGGTATGTAACTTCCCCCAGCTCAGCACATGCTCACAAAAATTGCATTCTTTCATACAATACCTCCACATTACCTTTCTTTTTTCCTGGTGATGCTACAGCACGTCTGACATAACAACTCCTATGTTGGTATTGTAGGGTCTATTGTAAACAGGTGGTCAGCTCTGGTGAAGCTACATACCACTGTCTCTTGTTAGCTCACTAATGATTGACAGATGAATCTATGAAATATATTTAGATGTTTGAATAACAAAATATGAGATGTATGTAGCCCTGCACATCAACAGGAATCAACTTATATTTGGATTTCCCCCCACCTTTAATGATTTTAACCGTAGTCCACATGATCAAGATTTCAGGTAACAACAATTTTCTTGTAAAATATACCTGATATCAATAATATGGCAATGTCAATTCCCTTGCCTGTCCAGTGACAGATGTATCACATATCTGAAGCAATATGTATTCATGCAAGTGTCCAGTATCTAGTGAATTTAGAAGAATTAAAATACTTACTAAGCCACATTAAAGGAAACAGATGAAATAAGCCTACAGAAAACAAAGGGGAAAATATAATTTTGATGTAATATCTTCTTACCAATACAATACATCATGCCATGCATATTGAAGTGCTTTTTTGTTTATTATAATACATATACGTTGTTTCATTTGAACTACCATATAGCAGAAATCGAGACAAGATAACCAGACTTAGTGAATGATAAAGTTACTGATAAAGTTACTGAGATGCAGATTCATCTGATATTAGCTGTGATTTAAAAAGGTGTTTATGTTAGTAAAGATAATAATTGGATCGCATCGTGGATTTCACTTTGGTGTGAACTGATAATTGTCTTGGCACAGATCCAGACGCTGAGTATTGAGAGTGTTTCCATGATGACTCCACAAACACTACACTCCATTCTCTCGCTACCACACCTCCAGTCACTCACCTTGACGGCTATCAGACGAGTTGACATGAACGATGGAGAGACACTGGTTTGTATCTTTACTATTCCAAGATTGAAGTCAAAATCCTTTTTTTGTTCCAAGCTCAAAAGTAAGGGGTTTAGAAAAACCAAACAGACTAAATATGAATGATAAAGGAATTGCCAAAAGGATAATGTATTTTGAAATCAAGTTAAAACGACATACTATTAGCTGTTTAATAAATGAATGGATGGTTTTATTTATCAAATATATATTCATGCACATTTATATTTTTTTCAACTTGGGATGAAGTTTAACCTTGCACATATTTGTTAAAGCTCGTTAAATATTGATTGATAAATAATTGCCATTTGTTATTTCCAATGGAGAATCCTGTTGCTTATTTTCTTCATCATCAAATTTGTAACTTTCAGTAATGTGAAGTCATTTGATTTAATTTTGTTTTTAGTCTAGCTGAACTAATAGAAAAGACGATAATCACAAAAAAGACGAATATCACAGTAAAAAAAGATGATAATGAATACTAAAATCCCGTCATCTTCCACTGAAAAAGTAGGATTAACCCTCATTAATTATAATAATGTTGGTGGAAACAGACAAAATAAAGAAACTTTTTAACGAAGGTTTCAGAAAAAGCTGACAAAGAATAAAAACATTAAGAAATTTTGAATGACGATAATGCTAATGATATACAAAACTCATATTGCCAATGCGATCAGGGTGTGTTATGCGAGGGGGAAATCCTCTTAATATTTTGTATCCAAAATACCAAAAATATCTTATCCAAAAAGTCTTATGATAGACAAACCTCTATTTAAAAAGGAGGGTAATACACGTTTAGGCCTAATGGAACATAATCTGCTGGATCACTAAAATGGAAAACAGAGGTATTTTTAATATTTTGGAAAAAGAAATTGGTTATAGCTCATCCGGAACGGCATCACATGTGACTGTAATGCCAATAGAAGTTTCTTTATATCATTTATGATCTCGGCATCCCAAAGTTCAAAACTTTTGTATTCTTTGGCCATTTTCCTCAAACCTACCCGTTTGTTTATTTCTACTTAGGCAACTTACATTGAAATGATGAAAACCCTTCAGGTTTTATTATTGTATATTTGTGAAATATTTACCAAGCATGATATGAACAGTAAAAGTATTATATTAAAACAATGTGTCTGGATATTCAATATCATTTCTTACATCAGCGTTGGTTTCCATTCATATCATATAAAGTGAGCCTTTTTGCATCGCTGTTTTTTGTAGACTCTTCAAACATCCTCAGTAGAAGAGCTTTCTGTTGATGGTGAGCATGTCATCAGCCTGTGGAAACTTGGACTTCATACATCATGTCCCCGAGTGAAGAAACTAAAACTGAGGTACCACCAAGAAGAGAATGTCTCATCAGAAATCGTCACAATGGCCTGCACTCCATTGCATCATCCACCTCACCTTCACGTCGAGGCAGACCAGTTATATCCATTATCTACTACACTGAATGATCCTGTGTCATTTTGTGATGCTGTTAAAACATCATGTCCCCGACTCACCAAGCTGTCCCTTACCCGTATTACACTGAAGAACGAGAAGGCAGCCGAGATCATCCAACTCATGAAGACTCATCCACACCTGACAAGCATAGAGTGAGTCTCATTTGATTTAGCAGGGTAATAATAATAATAAAAATAGTGGGTTCTTGTAAAGCGCTCATGTCTGTCAGACTTGACACTCCTGGTGCTCCGCAATTATTACCCCGACTTTAGCATGGCTGCCATTACGGTGCTCTAGTATATATCTCTTTTACTTGTTCATTCGTTTGATCACCTATTACACCTGCCCTTGCTTTGCTTTAGTTACTGTGTAAACTATTGTCCTGAATTTGTGTGGTACTGTCTAACTTAGTATAATTATTCAACATGTTCAATACCTTAAAAGCAACAAAATAAAATAAAATATTACTAATCCAATACAATACAATACAATTGAGTTTAATGGAATTAACTGCTTGTGTGCGCCTCCAGTAAACTATATATAACTGATTAAAAAGGTGGGTTTTGAGAAGGGTTTTGAATGATTCAATGGATGGGACATTTTGAATATGGGGTGGGAGTTTGTTCCAGAGGGCGGCGGCAATCGATGAAAAGGCACGGTCACCATAACAGGTTTTTGTTCATGGGCCGTGAATTAATTGCATGGAGGAAGATGAACGGAGGGATCTGGCAGAATTAGAGGACGATCGAAGGGAGACTAGGTCAAGAAGATATTTAGGGGCAAGGTTATGTGTTAATTTGTACGAAAGAAGTAGGATTTTGAAAGTAATGCGAGAATGGTCCTGTAGCCAATGAAGTGAGCGAAGAACAGGTGATATATGGTCATATTTCCTACTTAATGTGATCATTCTAGCTGCTGAATTTGGGATGCGCTGGAGAGGAGATATATGTGAAATTGGGAGGCCAGCAAGGAGGGAGTTGCAGTAGTCCAGATGGGAGGAGACGAAGGCATGGACAAGTCTTTCTGTGGAGGCTTTGTCAAGCAGTCGCCTGATCTTTCCAATTTCGTAGATGCCCCAAGATGCAGATTTTCAGACGTTTTTGATGTGCTTTTGAAGAGTAATTGTGCTTAATAATATGTCAAACCTTGTTGCAATGAGGACCTTGATCATTGCCTTGTTTTCGTTCACATTCTGCCCCATTAATATTCTCCTCCTTGTTTTCCTTATCTTCCTTATCGTCAGGAAATCGCATTCGTTTTGCACATATTGCATGTTTTTCCTAGTTAGGTGCTTTTCTCATGTCCTTTTCCTTTCAAATTTCATAAGCATAGTCTCTAACGTCTCATCAAGGTCACTACATTCTTCGATTTTTGAAATCACTCATGCATAACCGTCCAGGCGCCATTTTGTGCGTTTCTGGTCCATTTTAATGCCTTTCTTTCTTCCTTCCTATCTCCACTATCCTAGATCCTACAAACTTCTAACAAATTCCTCTAGATAGTCTAAGAGATGTTCTTTTATCTGCGACTTATAACCTGACCTTCAAAATGCCATCTTCGTACTCAAAATTTAAATCTGAACCGACTCCGTCAAAAATCTTTAAATTGTTTTTAAAAATGGACCCCTAAAAATCTAAAACTGCCATAACTTTCTCATATAAATTCTGTTTAGTTTTTAAATCTCACAGTATCTTTATCTCACAATTGCACATAACCATGCCAAATTTCACGCTCCAATGGCTATGCAAAACATAAATAGCGTTCTGGGAATTGGCTTTCTTTCTGTGGCTGTATCTCTCTTGTGTCTTAGCAAACCCGTACCCTTTTTTGGATTTAGATACTTGAACATATGCCCTTTCCAGCCATATACAAAATTATATACCCTAACACTGACCGACTTTGCGAAAAAAGCCCTCCATGGCAAATATGCAGTTTTCAAGAAAATTGAGAAATAACTTCAACTTGCTCTAAAATTACGATCCTTATACCTACGTCAATGAAATTTAGCAGACACATGTATCCATATACATGACAACTGTCTGCCAAGTTTGGTAAAATTCGATTATGTCAGCGCAAAGTTATCGCCAAAAATGATAAATTTACTATGCATTACGTAATAGCGCGTTTAATGCGTGCAATACATTGCGCGCAGATGACATTGGTGTCAAACTGATCGCAATGAAGTTTCCTTTCGAATGATACCAAGTATGGTATACGTTCACACAGAAAATTGTGAGTAAATCGCATTTGAACAAGGGTCACTATACGAATTCCGCAGAGTTTCCACCCGATTATAACACGTATCGGCTATAACGTCATTTTTCAGACTGCTTTTCGCCCCCTAAACGTTCTCTTTTTTTCCTTGAAAATTTGCAGTGACATTCCGAGTTGCAATACGCAGGGCACCTCGAAGCCGGATTTTTAAAATTGGTCAAGGGGGCCATTTAAGACGCCATTTTGTCCTATAAATCTATTTTACATCATACGTTTCGATAAGATTATCATAGAAAACTAGATGGACCTTCGACCGCGCGCAGTCGAAAATGATGCCTCCGCCATAGAGCAATTTTACAAACCAAAACAGAAGCGAGTTACTTTTGAATACATAATGAGCCCTGTGACCTTTGACATTTGACTTTGTGACCCCAAAATCTAATCAGTTCATGGGCTCTGCAAGATAAATACATGACCCAAGTTTGGCGGGAATCCATCAATGGGTTCTTGAGATAACATAACGTGATCACAACCTATTTTTGAATACATAATGAGCCCTGTGACCTTTGACCTTGGATCTCATGACCTTAAAATCTAATCAGTTCATTGGCTTTGCAAAGTACGTACATGACCCAAGTTTGGCGGGAATCCATTAATGGGTTCTTGAAATAACGCGATCATGTGCTATTTTTGCATACATAGTGAGCCCTGTGACCTTTGACCTTGGATCTCATGACCCTAAAATCTAATCAGTTCTTTGGATCTACAAGATGCATACATGACCCAAGTTTGACGAAAATCCATCAATGGGATCTTGAGAAAACGCGATCACAAGCTATTTTTGCATACATAATGAGCCCTGTGACCTTTGACCTTGGATCTCGTGAACCCAAAATCTAATCAGTTCATTGGCTCCGCAAGATACATATATGACCCAAGTTGGCGGGAATCCATCAATGAGTTCTTGAGATAACGCGATCACGAGAACGGGACGTACGGACGGACGGACAACCAGAAAACATAATGCCTTTGTAGCGGAGGCATAAAAAGAGAGTTTACAATAACAACCATGAAATTCTCTTTCCAATGATACCAAATACGGCCCATAAAGAGACATAAAGAGAGAGAGAAAAAAACAATTTAAGTCCGGTCATAATACAGATCCTGTACGTTTTCCGCCCATGCATTACACGCATTGTCTATGGGGCAAACCGGGTTCATGCTTTTGGCCTCCAGAACGATCTTTATTTTTCTTGAAATTTTACAGGCACCTTCTAAGTGGCCAAGTGCAGAGCATCTCGAAGCCGGATTTTTAAAATCGGTCAAGCATGACATTAAATGCTTTTTCATACTCTGCGTAACTAGTCCGAAAGATGCTCTTTCGTTTGACACGTAAAAACATGGCGTCATTGCACGCATATCATTCTGACATGATTGCATTTCTAGTTTATTTACTGTTAATGTCTAGAATTTTTGTGAATTCATTAGTGTCACGTGAGAGACTTTTTTTTATTTTTTTATTATTGCTACGGACACTCAGAATAAAGGGAAATAGAGCTTGTTAATTAAACTTAAATTGCAACGTTTAATTTCCAATCATTTCTCCTGTTTCACACACTTTGTTTTGGCTTCAATAATAATACAGTATGTAATTAAACTTATCTTTAACAAAATAATGCTGGATGGGTAGTTTCCCGTCTGACATCGACGCCGGTCACAGCTCGTGTCGTCCACTTGGCCCTGGCCTCCGCAGACGGCGTCTTTGCTCCACTTGGCCCCGGTAGTCGCTCCGGATTCTTGACCTCCGCAGACTGAGATATGATGGTGTGCGTCCTGATCCCAGACAAGAGCTAGCCCCCGACGAAAGCTATGGAGAACCGGGTGGCAGTTGAGCTAGCCTCTCGTCCCGACGTGGAATTACCCTCAGATATTGACTTTAATTGCCGACTTCTAACATGACGTTAAGTCTATTATAGCTTAGGTGGTTCTCCCACATTGCAGAAAATCCACCTCTTAATATACCCTACGGTTACTAAGTAAATTCTAAAAACATGACTACAAATATTTGGAGAGGAAATCCTCTTACAAAAGAAAATACTTGTATTCTAAAGAGGCTTCCTAAATGTGTGCTAAACAACAGATAAAACATGTACACTGAATTAATGACTTCCCCAGGCCTATTCATAAGGAACAATACAACTTGGCCTGAAAAGAAAACAACTGACATTAACATCTTCACCTGACCTTAACAAAGAACACTCCAGACCAGAGAGCGAAACAAATAAATTTCTTTCCTGACAATATTAGTAAATATTAATCTGTATATGTTACACCAGTGAAAATCAAATCTCCAGAAATAGACAATAAATACTATATACTGGTATTTCAAGGAATTCATGAGTACCACAGTATAATCTAAATCTTACTTGCATTTCTTGTGGAACGCATTTTAGTTTACCTTTTACTGTGAGTTTTTCCTCTTCATTTGCTACCTCTATCTCTCTCTCTCTCTCTTGCCAACCTCCCTCCCCCTCCCTCTCTCTACGTTCCTCTCGTTTAATTATTTTTCTTTCGCTTTTCTAATTGATTCCTTTCTCCTACTCTCTTTCCAGCATTTCCTTGCTTTCACTCTCTTTATCATTGCCTCTTTCGCTATCATACAACGACTCGTTGTTGTTTGGTCCATAATTTAACACAGTGGGTTCTTGATATCAAAAGGAAATTGAATTGGCAAAATATTCTGCCCAACAAGCAACCTATCTTCATTGTCACTGAATTAGATTTTATGCAGGGTCAGGGGTAGCTGCATTAATGTTTTGAAATGAATCTCAGATGGTTAAGAAAGTACATACATGAGTGGGTTGTCTGTATAGGGTATTTCACAATATTTTACATAATCTGATGATCTCTTTATTTCAGGATTTACTCATATCAATATGATTTTCTTATTATAAATGTAAATCAATACTTTATCTTATTCATCATGATGTATCCTATACATACACAATTTTGATACCATGGTTATTTGCAGTTATGCAATATAAATACAGAGCAATCAGAGCAATATTTTGCAAGGTTGGATGTGTAACTGTCATCTTTTCTCACACCACATAGCATGATACATCTCTGATGGCTTTTTAAGAGAGTATCTTACGTCAGGTTTGTTCAAAAGATCATGTATTGAGCCCCCGAAATATACTGTTTTATTACTATAGATTGAAAGAGTGTTTCACCAACGCGGGTCTGGATCTACTGATTTCTGAGGTGAACAGTGAAGGCAAGCTGACTGTCACCGTGATACATGACCACGTAAGATATAACGCTAGATTACATGGCCATCCTCCGATTGATTCTTCTCCCTTTTTCTGGCATTCCATCGATTCAAAGCAGGCTACTTTTTAAATTATCCATATTTAACTCCGCCCAATCAGTACCCAAGAATAAACAATGCACATAAGTAAGCTCATGTGTTAATTCTGGTCTGATTAAATGAGCACGTCTAGCAATTGGTTTGTTCTTGATCTGTGTAATGATATATGAAAACTGAAATATAACAAACATAGAGAAAAAGAGTCTTCACAACTATACAGTGTGTCCCAGAAAAAACGAAACTGAGAACTATCGATGTTTTATCATAACTTAATCACAATTATGATTAATAAATGACACATATTTGGAAAGCTTAGATTCTCCCCTTTCATTTGATGCAACTCAAATTCCACGCATGAGTGATTAAAAGCAATTTGAAGAGAGGGAACCAAAAAGTCATTTGGCGGGCGGTATCTGAATTTCAAGGGGAAAATCACATTTCTAGATTTCTAGTTCGATTTCTGCCCTTTCATATGACACCTCAATCAGGAAAAATGAGCCAGGAATAACAAAGTTCTGTTTGTTTAAAGTAATGCTTGCATTTCCATAATTTGATCAAACAAGTTCGTTTTCACTGGCTGCCTGCCGTAGCAACTAACTGAGTTGAAAAAGACTGAACTCCGTTTCGTTGACGATCAGCCATGGGACGCACTGTATATGGACATTTTTAGTGAAAAAGTACTTCTCCTTCACGTGCATGATGTTTAAGGCAAAAACGCTCATTGTACTTTGTCCTCTTTAAAAAAAAAGCAATATGACCTTAATATCTGATGAAAAGATGGACATTTTCCCCTATCCTTATATATATATAGGTCTAATTGAAAAAAATGTTTCAAATTATCATGTAGCATGCATCTTAGCAAAGCTAAACTCCACTCGGCAACGCAACCAAAGGTAGATAGATAAAACATGCTTCTTACAATAATCCAATATCCATGAGTTCTATTTGTTTCAGAACATGTTAAAGATGAATAATAATGTTGTCTGTGGCCTGCATTTTTTTATAACCAAACTGCCTGTATATTCTCACTTCTGTAATTTAAAAACAATTTCAAACATTTCATGACAAAATAATGTCATTAAGATGGGTGTAAGGTACCAAGTGTAGTCCTATCTGTGTCTCCTCTTCCTCTACCTGCTACCTTGGTCATGATAGTGACATCATAATATCAATTGATCTTCCCTGCCACAAAAGTAATGCTTGTAGTACCTTTCAGGAAAAAATACCTCACTAATGTCTACAAAATACTCTAGCATTATTAGGACCTATATTGGGCTGATATTTCTCAGTTTTGAATGCTTTAAAATATGTGTTTCAGCGACATCATTCCATTCATATCTTTTCACCTCATAACAAACCATTGTTTACAATGTTGTCTTGAGACAACACTATGTGCTTCCCAACTGACGAAGTTGGTTTTCGACTACCTGTAAAACTTGGTAGCAATGTGAAGATTGTAGGCAAATTTTACAGGTAGTCATGGGTGTCGATCCTTACGTAATACCTATTCATCAGGGGGGGATGAATGAATAGATCATCCCCCCCCCCCCCTGATGAATAGGTATCAGTTACGGATCGACACCCATGGTCCCGGGCACAAAGTGGTCTCTTACTAACCAAAGAAGGGACCGAAACTGACACAGTAAAAGACAGCCAGAAAGTTTTGCATGCAAGAGGTTCAAATCATAGGCTATTACAAATGTTTGTATTCAAACTGGCCCACTTCATAGAATATATGCTCTTCATTCCCGTTTCAGTTCTGGGGGTTGTTCCCAGTGTACATTTTTTCAGTCTGATACAAGTCAAATCTGACAAGAAATTTAAACAGTTCAAATACATGAATGTTTGAACTCACTGCATGGTATATACACGTACACGAGGCCGGGGTCTACTTGTTTATGCTAGCATGATTTCGAAACTAGGGCAGAAAACGAGTGAGAATTTGGGAATAATTTGATGATTTTATGCATTTATATCCCATTTAAACAAACAAAGTACATATTTTTTTATTCATTAAACATTTTTTTTCAACAAAAAAAACTTTAATAAAAAGCCGACAGTACATTTATAGGCCTTATCTTTAAGTTACTGACTGAAGGTTAAATGAAATCAAACAAAACATCTCTATAAAAATGATTGTGAATGATCTATTTGTTAACACAATTGTATGAAATGTGACAAACAAAATTAACAATCTCTGGAATTTTAATTTTATTATAATTAAATTCAAAATATCGTAGAAATTGCAATTGCCAAATTTAACAGCAAATCATCCACTGTTCCTTTGAATGGTACTTTTTATATTCTTTTCATTTACACCTAGTTTTTATATGTATAAATGCTTTCTTGTATTCTTAGGAACATGATGATGAATGGTGATGAATAATATGTGGTTTCGCCATCAAGCAACAACGTAGCAACATTTGTAACACATTAGAAGGTGACCCTCATCAGACCACGTGATGGCAGCAGACTACTACAGCCTTGAAAATGAAACCTGTCGAATGTGGATGTAACCAGGCTACCTGAATAACTAATTACTAGTATACTAATTGAAGGATCATTAGAGTTAAAATGTATGGAATACAGTATCTTATTGAGCAATTATTGATTATACCATGTCTTGATACTTTTCATTTAAATTTCTGCAAAAGTTGACTTACTGTACAATATGTATTTTAGTTTTGTATATGTTTCTATCTCCCTATATTTTTAATTTGTTTGTAAATTGAACATTTTCAGCCTGCCAGCTGCTTGTTTGATGTATTTTTGCAATAAACCAAAACCAATACAATCAATTCAATGAATAACTCCAAGATAAGCAACAAAACAATCTATACCCTACAACCTACAGCACACAATACTAGCTACCGGTATGTATTAAAGGCATGGTTTAACAATGTTAAATCTGAGATGCAAGGCCTTACGTGGTATCAGTGTCTGTGATATGATGTAATATTGAAGCCCTACAAAAATTGTGCTTCAAAATGATCAAGAAGTGCCTCAAAAAAGTAAAAATCTTTGAGTGACCGGTTGTACCATACTCGTTTTACCCCAATAGACTGTAGTGTTATGAAAACCTTTAGGAAAACGCAAAATTGGGTTTCGATTTCCAATCTTAAACATCTTGATAATGAGACAGACGATCGGCTTGTAAAAGTCATGGGGTTCCTGACTGGCCTACATGTTTATAATTATCATTGCAGCATGAGCTAATTCCAGGATTTTGTTTCAGAAGCTGAGACAAAGTTACCCAATCCCTTTAACTTAGGCTCCTTCATTTCCTCTTTCTTCATTTCCAATTTTACTGAGGTCCTTAATTTAAAAGTAACTACATAAAAATAAAAGTGATTTGATGTACTTCATGAACTTATGTGTATTCAAAATATGTCTGTAAGTACTGTTACTATCATTACATTTCTTGTAAATAAAGCTGAAAATGTGTAACCTGAAATGTGAAATATGAAATGAACGGAACTGAACTGAAGTGAATTTGAACAAATCCAAACTTTCTGTTGATTGTTTAATAACAATTTCAATTTCTCTCATATTGGCTATACTGTAATGATGATTATAATATATTGCATTGCACAATCATAACAAGGTCATCAGGAATCTAATCCGTAAGGTTCTGTTGATATATCCTTCATCACGGTGATACATGTATTCTCTAAGAATTCAAAGGAGCTTTCCGGTATACCAGGATTTATTTCATTCACTACGAGTAAAGTTATTTGTATCGACTTTTTCCTGTTTAACCAACAATACATCCATTATCAAGAAAGATTGTTGAAAATATTGAGTGTAAAAAGTGTATACTTGATCTAGACAAGTTTTAGTCTTATTTCTGTTGTATCCAATAAATTCTTGCTTTTGAGATTGAACATGTTTTTCTAACTTTAATCAAATGGTTTGGAAAATGGCGTTTGATGTAACACTTCTCTTGATTTACAGGATTGTTGTTGTTTTATTTAATATCATTAGAATGTGTGCCAATTTCCCTTCACAATGATGCAATGTAAGTTATGTTTATATTTTTCTATGATCAGTAGATCTGAATAGGATATAGACCCATGTGATATTTAATTAATTGTCAAAGGTTTATTCTTATCCACCATGACAATTTCTTTCAAGTTTTATTTCAAAACTCCATTGCTCCTGTACAGTGTATAAACCATTTCATCATCTTATCAATGTATACTCTATTATCAATATATTTCCGTTTATGTCTAAATTGTAATGATTGTTTCCATTATTACCTGAGTTGTAATGATTTGCCAGTTTGTGTGCAGTACACCTAAATATGGGAAAGAGAAGTGGAATCTTGCAATGTGTGTTACGTTATATTCTCTTTGTTCAAGCTGTATTTAAAGCATTGTTGTGCTTGCCTTGATAAAATCTGGAATCATCTAAAAGCAAAGTGTGAATCCCTCTTTTTGTTATATTTCCAATGTTCATCGATTTGCAGGACTGCTGTAACGTGTTATTGATATCTGGAATGTATTGACTATGTAAATATATATATACTATTCTCAGCTGAGGAATCACATTACATTCATTCACGTCTTTCCACAAACGTTTTCTATATCTTAATGTATTTTGCAAATATATATAAGAATGTATATTTTTGTATGTGAATAAAGTGTAAACACCCATCTTGCAATGTGTGTTACGTTATATTCTCTTTGTTCAAGCTGTATTTAAAGCGAGGGAGGATGGGATGAAAATAGATGAGAAACAATAAGAAGAAGGAAGAGAGAAAGCCAGAGAGGAAGAGATATAAAACAGAAGATAAAGATTAAGGAAGGTATAAAGAGAGGATAAGAGAAAGATAGTTGAGAGGTGAAAATAGAAGAGAAAGAAGAAGAAGAAACAGAGAGAGGGGGAGAATGGTATGAAAACAGAGGATAAAGAAGAAGGGAGAGAGAAAGCCCGATGGGGAAAAGAGATAAAATGGAAGATAGTTGAGAGATGAAAATAGAAGAGAAAGAAGAAGGAGAGAGAGAGAGAGGGGGGGGGGGGGGGGGGGAATAGAATATGACATACCAGACGAGATACAATAGACATGTACAAACAAAAAGTATAAACCTGTACTCAAAACGACGAATGTTGTAAATGACTTCCCACAGTTATAGTTAGGATGATTTATAACAAATGGCTTTTGGAATATAATAATCTTTGAGGTCTTGTGCCGAGAAGCAGTGTCTGTGCTTCTTATCATGGACCACAGGAAATACCATAATTTGGCTCTTACAGGTGCTCTATAAATCATAGTTTCAACCGTACTCCAAAATTGATGTCTTCTTTATAGGTTGCAAAATTCCCTCGCATAATAACAACGACCTCTATACATGTATAGCATAAATATTAGTCTTGTATATATGAACAAATGTGGACAGGCAAAGGCTGATTGTGTGCATGAAAAACAAAGTTTATTTGTAAAGAAAGGGGCGTCGACCCAGGTCGGGTCTTGAAGAAAACTGCCAACATTGCATGCTAAGGAGGGCGGGGAATGAGGAGGGGGGGGGGGGGCTTTGTAATGTTCATTATTTAAGAGCACCAGTGGTTTGAATCCATGATATTTGGTAATTTGCTGTTTCATATAATTAACAAGTATTGTGGAGTTATGAATATAATAATAATATGGCCTCCCATCGCAGCAGCTATCCTGACCTTCTTTTCTTCTGTAATTTTATAGCTCCTCTTCCATTTTGTAACTCTCACTCCAAATCTCAAATTTAAACTCTTTTTAACCTCCCTCCTTCTAGATCTGCTCTCCACGGCATCCCTCAATCTCCTTCTAATCCTGTCACTGTCTACATCATCATCTAATCCCCTTTCTCATGACCTCCCCCTTTTCCCAGTCCATATCAACTACCTTAATCTCTCTCACTCTCTCATTCTTTGTAACCTCCCTTAGTATCTCTCCCACCCCAACTCTTATCTTCACCCCTCTCTCTCTCTCTCTCTCTATCTCTCTCAGTATTTACTCCCTAGCTCATTGCTAAATTGATCTTCTTTATATCACCTTCTCACCCCTACTGCCCAACCCCATGTCTCTAATTGGCCTATATCAAATTGAACTGACCAGTTCCCATATGTATTTGATTCAACTCCCCAACTCTATCTCTACCCCTCTCTCTCTCTCATGCACCCCCCCTCTCTCTCTCTCTCTCTCTCAGTATTTGCTCCCTAGTTTCATTGCTAAATTGATCTTCTTTATATCACCTTCTCGCCCCTACTGCCCAACCCCATGTCTCTAATTGGCCTATATCAAATAGAATTGACCAGTTCACATATGTACTTGATTCAAGGGAAGCTCCCCCCCCCCCCCCCCTCCATCCCCCCAATGATCATGAGAGACTGAATCATTCACAGTGTATTGTATCTAAAAAGCCAGGAGTAGAATCACAGGTTAATTATGCTGCTATATCTAACAATCCTAAATGTATGAATTTGGAGACGTTCAAATGCAATTCTGAATTTCTTGAAATCATTTGTGAAATGGTCTCTACCGACATAGACACTCTTGTTCAGTTTACACAATCGCACTACACATTGCACAAATTTAATACAATTGCACATCAACTAGACAAACATGTAAAAGTTTAATAATTTAATTATTACAATCCACAAGAGTACACTGGCTCGACATATTTTCATTTATGTCTCAATTCTGATCATGAATTTCCGTTTCGGTTTAATAAAATTTGGAGTGGACTATTAGGCTATTATTATTATTATTATTATTATTATTATTATTATTATTATTATTATTATGATCTCAAAGGTATGTCTTTCACATATTAAGTAAAGTAGCCCCTGAAAGGAATATGAAATCATAAAGCAATAAAATGGATCAACATTTGTCAGCGCTGACTAAATTTGACCAATCAGAGGCCTTAAAAATAGTCAGTGACAATAGAATTGTTGGTAAAAATGATATTAGTCAGTGAAAAACCACCGACTAATTGTTTCATGAAACGCCTCCAGGTTTCCAGTGTCTGTGTAGACTTGAATGAAATGAAATGATTGCACTAACTTCCAAGGAAGGGTTTCATATTTTGATAATACATATCAAATGTGTAAACGTACGTCACAGCTGAATAGTTGAAGAAAGGGAAAAATAAAGTTTGGGAGTCCAGCTGTAAATGGAGATACAAAGCTGTTAAGCTTTTTTTTTCCGATCTGTAAAAACAGATAAAATAACAATGACAGATTTAGTACATCATTCATGTTACACAAGAATGCATGATATAATATAAAATATCTGAATAAACCAACTGACTGTATCTATAAAGATTCATTTAAACACATTTTGCTTTTGTAAACTGTCAATCTTGACCTCGTCCTTTAACTAACAAAAAATCAGAGTAAACAGTGGCTACAAAACCTAATGCATTACTTTGATAAACTCATATTTTGAGAGTTTCTCAAACTGACCTGACTTTCCTTTAAACAGATCACTACCGATTTGCAGAAACCAAAATAACTGTTTAACATCTCTATCTTGTCTCCATGCACAAGCATGATTATTCACATCTATTTGCATAGCATACATTTGTGCTAAAAACCTCAATATTGGATTGTCACTTTAAATGTATTGTATGACCTTCCACTGACTTTGACAGGCACTTAATTTGCATATATCTGCTCGCCTATAAAAAACTGTCTTATAAAATGTCTTCATTCAATTAAACACTGTTTGATGAATTAAACTTAAATATCATCTGACTTGCTCTAAAACTATGCAACCAAGAATTGTTTTAACCACAGTGGCACAGGTTTTTCCCAGTAATAATCTAGAGATCACACTTTATACAAAATAAACTATCTGTAATTTACATCTGTAATCCACACCTGCACTACAGCAAGCCTTTCCGACTAAGTCTTCAAATGAATAAACACTAGTCAAAATACCGGCCAATTAAGCCAGAGGTGCAAAGGTGCAAAGCTAATTAACCTTTTCACCCACACAAGCTGCATAAAATCCAAAATTGTTAATAGTATATGCACAATAATAAACATCCTTTATCTTCAGGACTTCTATAAATACTGTTTACTAATTATAAATGACATAAAACTATATTTGCCTAATACTGCATTTAATTCTGTTTTGTCAATTATTATCAAAGTTAACTGGAAAAAAATGGTTTCCTTTCCAGCTAGGTTGACCCCCCGGCTCTCGTCATTTTTTTCTGCGGCACAGCTAGATTGGGGCTTTTTTTTTAAAGAGGTCTTGATTTAACCCTAACCCTAAACTTTCCCATAGGCTCAACACGCACCTAACCCAATCTGTGCCGCAGAAAAAAATAACGCCCCCGGCTCCTGGACTAGCTATTATTACTCTCTCGCACGCAAACATAACGATTGTGTGCTCTTGATGTGATAAGAGCAGACATTTTAGGGGATTCCCCGTGAGGTCATAAGCGTGCGCGCCCGCTACAGTGCTATACACAGGGCGTTGCATTACGTATTCTCACTATTGACGTAGAATCTTGATTTCCATCATCCAAGCTGCCCAAGGCCAAGTTGGAGACAGAAATGATACTGCCGTGAAACAGGAAACCACCATTGCTCCGATCCGATCCACATCGCTAGTTAGCACTGCATTTCAACAGAGAGGTGAGTGAGACTATACATGCAAATACCTGATTTCACACGCATTATTTTGTTTCCTTCTTCTTCCCACCACCGCCATAGACGCTACACACAAGCTTGTGCATGTAGACAAACGCGTGGTTTCCAATTCCAAAACCAATATTGAATTGAATATAGACTCTAGGCACAGCAAATTACCATCTGGAAAGTATGGGGATATCTTTCTTAATCTTATATAGACTAGGTCTACTTACCTATTTCACGTTTGTCAACCTTCTATTGTTGACACATCATTCTCGTAAATCGTAATTTGTTTTGACTTTGTGTACAGAATCTGGGCAGCGTTTCATGAAACCGTCATAAGTACAAGTTCACCGACATCCCATTGAAACGCATGTTAAACTTAATACACACATTTCAATGGGATGTCGGTGAACTTGTACTTATGACGGTTTCGTGAGGCGCTGCCCAGGAAGAATGCTGTTGTCTAGTTGAGCTGAGCTGAGTGTAGTCATGGACCTACTACGAATGGACTTTCGACGAAGCATGCAGTTCCTTTGATCCCCAGTCGCACCTCCAGCAGATGGGGTCTGGTTGATTAAACTGAGTTGAACTTGAAGAGGCCAAGTTGAACTTCATAGTCCATGTTGAATGAAAAGAGAAAAGGTAGCACATTGAAACCTATCTCTGTTGTAACATTATAAAGGTCTTGCATACATGTATGTACATGTACATTGTGATTAAACACATGAAATGAAATCAATGATGGAAAAAATTTGAATAAAAAAATTACATCCTCAAGGCTTAAAGTACCTTAGCTGTAGAGGATGGGGGGGGGGGGCAAACATTCATGGGGGCTCACCTTTCAGGGGTCATGGCGGAATGAGCAAAAACGTTTGGGGGGCAGAAGAAAAATTTGCATCACCACCACACTCGTATACACATGCAGGCCCCGCTGAACGTTTTTCAAAGTGGAGCATTAACGATCAGGTGGAGCATAAATTGGCGTAGGGTCTAGGGGCGGAGCCCCTGGAAGCTCAAGCGTTTTTGGCATTTAATTATTGTCAGATAAGCGTATTTAGATACCTTATTTGTGACACTGGCAGGTCCCTAATTTCGCGAAGCGTCCAGGGAGCTGAGGCGCTGAGCCCCATATAGCTTGGGCCCGTATTCAATACACTTACAATACATTTAAGCATGAAATCTAAGTACTTTTTCTTAAATGTTAGCTAAGAAAAAAGTCTTAGCAAAAATGTGTATTCTATAAAATCTTTAGGGACTAAGAGTTTCGCCCTAAGGGTAAGAAGAATTCTTAAATTTTATCTAAGAAAAAGGGCTTAATTAAAATAGCATGTGGTATTCTAAGTATGAAATCAAAGCTTGGGTAATTCTCTGGATTCTGCCCAAAGTAGAAAAAAGCCTGGAAAGAGAATAGTTACGCACTCGCGATACCTCACCTTCACGGCCACCCTAACCCTATCCCTAACCCTTACCCTCACCCTATAAACCCTAACACTAACAATGCGTAACTATTCTCCTGCCAGGCTTTTTTTCTACTTTGGGCAGAATCCAGATAATTACCAAAGCTTGGATTGTGATTATGCTGGCCATGTGTAATGAATTTTGAGAATCGTTTTTCAAAGTAAAGTTTTCACAATGAAGTCTAACTTTGAGACGGTGTGAGAGTGGTTGTAAATGTCTATCCCAATCCCAATCTAATGTAGCCTTTTGACAAGGCCTCGTGACTCTGGCTATTTTCCACCCTAATCAGCGGCTGAGATGAATCTAGAGACCCAGGGTGTACGCGCGATCGAATGGCGGTAGCCATGAGGCCTTTTACAATCTAGGTTTTACTGCATGCTCTGCATGAATTATTCATTACTTTGGATTTATTGACCGATCAGAACGGCCATCTCCCAGTTGGCTTCGTTCGTGATTCGTTCATTATCAAAACATGTAAGAAAAAGTGAAAAACCTAAATAAGTTTTGCTTATGAGATAAACATATAAATGATAGATACAAAATATCACATTCATATCTATTTTACATGCAAAATTACAATAAAATAGGAAGCATTTGATGACTTATGCTAAACAAACATAAGTGAGATAATTGGACTTTTCCTGTATATAAAATGAACCAGTCCAACTCGTTTTCGTTCCATGTAGAGGTCAGTGGTCTTAGCCCGTACGTTATTCTTAGATCATAGTAGGTCCATGTTCGTACTACGTAGAGTTTACTGTGTGTGTGTGTTAGGGATACGATATGCTGACGTCATCCAAGGATACGTTCGCTGATTGGACGCTACCAATTGGGTAGAGAATTCCAGTCGGAAACAAAGGTTAACATAAGAAATCCAATCTGGATTACTAAAGGCTACTTGGATGCGCTACTCGCTCTGTCGTTCACTTGGGTTTTCGCGAATAGTCTCTTTTTAGTCGCTCGGCGTCTGTCAGACATGTGGCCTTGTTTAAAGGCTAAATCTAATGCAATGCAGTGACACAGTCTGTGCTTGCTCGCATGCTCTCGATCTCCGCTCTGCATGCCGGCCGCCGTAGCCGTGGCGTTAGAAAAAAGTAGTCGCTCGTAGTCGTTCGGCAATAGTTACATGGGCGATTTTGGACCATTTTCCTTTTTTAAGTCGCCCCCGTGATCGCATTTTTGGCCTATTTTTGGTGTTTCCGGTGCAAATTTGCCCGCCGCCCCCGTGTATTTTTTTATCCTGTTTGGTCTAGTGAACCCTCAAAATAGTTGTCAGATGGCACATAAGACCGACATCGTAGGTCATGTAGTCTGAAAGAGGCTATTGAAACATTTTTCATTATTTTTTTTCCGTTTTAAAGTTTGTTTTAAGTCTTACGGTGCCAAAGCCTTTTGCTTATTTCAAGAATGCATACTTTTCGCATACCTGTACTTCTTTGATCTTGTGCTATATCATAAAATGTTTAAAAAATATATAGGAATTTTATTACCTTTTCTAATGATAACGGAGAGTTAGTGTTACAAATGAAAATTACTTGTAAAATATAGATGAATTTCTTTTAATCCTTTACGTTTCTGTTCTTTTTTTGTTACCATTGTTAACCACTGTTTACCATTGTTTACCATTGTTAACCATTGTATAATGCTATAATTTGAAATGGTCTTGTAAAAAAATTAAAATTCCTTCAAAAAAAATGTATATATAGTTGCAGCTTGCATAATTTAACAGTGTTATGAATTGATTTATTCATGATGATTATGCTAATTGTGTGCGCATGCACACTTTTTGGTGAAACGGAGATCCTTTATAAACACTATTGCATGGTACTGTACATGCAGCTAAACAGTGTATACCGGTATATACATGTAGTTTCTGGCCTTTGTTTGTGAGTGTTCAGAATGTTAGAAGTGATTGGAACCAGTGACTTCTTGTTTCCCAAACAAGAATCTTTCCTCATTCGTTTACCATTGTTCAAGATTTTGTACACAATTTGCAACTTGCTCCAAAAAAAAAAATCTAGCATACTTGTCTCGATCATGCACCAAGCAGTGATATAAATTGATCACTATTTACATTTTTTGTTGGGGAAGCAATTATGTTTCAAAATACCTCGTCTGTTTGTCACACACAGTGACCAGCGCAGTGAGGGTTAAAAATTAAAGCCCCACTGTACTACTTGTAGCTACTTGCTCCCTCTATATAGAAAACAATGCCTAATCGGTGACCGTTGGTCACCCCTTCTTTTTTTCTTATGTTAATTGAGAGCTGAGTTGATGAGATAGCCACCTGTCAGTGACCACGCTGGGTGGTCTAATCCCTCCTGGCCAAACTGGTACAGATGGGCTTTAAAGTCTCTGAAAACTGAAATTTGTCAAGAATTTTTAGGACATACTGTATACATGTATATGCCCCAGGCAAACCTTGATCCGCCATATGGGTGTTCCCCATGTTTGTGATTATTTTTCATATTTGTATCTCTATTTATATGTTGACATTTCTCCACAGCCTGAATACCATTCACGATGGCAAAATGGCTGCGACCCGATGACACCCCAAGTAAAAGGTACAGACATGTTTAGCTGCACTTCAGCATATGTCCACTGTGCACTGTGATACATGTTTATTAAGGCGCCCCCCCCCCCCCCGAAAAAAAAGTTCTTTGCTTGTCCTCTCTTGCTTTTCTGGAGTAGGGGCCGGTGGGCGGATTTGTATGCCTCCGTTACGAAGTGTGCGCTGCTATTTTAGGGAAATAATTGGGAAAATTTAAAAGACAAACACCAACCCTCCAAGATACAACAAACCTTTTATTGGTACACTAAAAACAGGAACAATTATATAGGACCTACAATTTAACATTTTTGAAAGGTAAAATATTCATATTAATAATAACAATATTGGATTCTTATATAGCGCACGTATCAACCTTCCAAGGTCCTCAAGGCGATCCAACATTACCCGGCTATGCTAGGCTGCCGATTTTGACGCTCACAGCATTTTAAGGAATTCCTCCCTACCGGTACCCATTTAACACCTGGGTGGAGAGTGGCAAATGTAGATCAATGTCTTGACAAAGAACACTAGTGCCGCGGCGGGACTCGAACCGCGGACCTTGTGATCGACAGTCCGGCGAAGTATCCACTCATCCACGACACCTCTACGTAACTTTTTCCTCCTTTCAATTTTGTCAAAGCTTTAGTATGTAAACATGCAATTACTTATTATTTTTTTCTATATCACTTTAATAACAAACATGTATGATTGCATGATTATCAAAACAATATTCAAATTTTCCTTCAACACAATATACCACTAAAAAGAGATGTATGAACATGTACATACTTTGCATAAATTGATGTTATACTATGTTTGTAGGTTTACTTAATGTGCATGTGGGATAGAGTTATGATATTGATATACCAGTATATCTTTACCCAGGGAAGCCTCTCATCAGCATTAATGCTGCTCTTCCTGAGGGCCCTGCAATCTGTATTACCCAATCAGTTGCTAGGGTACCCATTTGAACCTGGGTGGAGAGTGGCAAATGTGGATAAAGGTCTTGGGGGGGGGGGGGCGGGGGATACAACAAAATCTGAAGAGCAGGCACACAAAACAAAGGAAAGAACAGTTACCCCATTCTCTTCAAAATTTTGAAAGGGGACATTTGTGGGTGGTTGTGTACTTAAGGTATTCCACTTTGACTTTATAACTATGCTTATCTTTCTTGCTCCCTCGACGAGACGACTCCACTCAACAACCTCCCTCTCTCTCTCTTACTCCCACGCTCTCTCTCCCACCCTCTCAAAGGCTCTTACCCCCTCTCTCTTCTCTCTTTTTAACCCCCTGTTTCTTTTGTTTTCCTTTTTCTTTTCTTTTTCCTTTTCTTTCTTTTCTTTCTTTTCCTCTTACTCTTTTTCTTTTTCCCAACGGCAGCGCAATTTTACTGACAATATCCTGACAGGTAGGGGGTGTCGCCCCTCCCCCCCCCCCCCACACCACTCCTTTAGCGACGCCCCTGCTGGGGGTCCAGATTCCTGATATCAACTGGGCATTAGATACAAATTGGGCTGGAGGTATAAAGACAAGTAATAGTAACGTGATGATGCTTCAGAACTAGGCAGAGACAGTCAAACCATCCAAGCAACTCCCAACTCTCGGAGCAGCTCTCATAAAGGCGGGCTTACTAGAGGTGGAAGAGAAATGTTTCACAAGCAGCTGCGCTCGTTTGCTGATGTTGTTGATTTTGTTAATGCTGCAATTTTACTATGTCATGATCATATTTAATCAACACAGTTTCCTTTCCTACCTATATATTCTAAATACAGAATGAGCTCAGTGGCCAATGTTGCTTTCGACGACATCCTGAAGGAGATAGCCAAGGCCCTGCACAGAGATTCAGACATCGATGATCTCGGAAAAGCCTTGGGATTTGGGCAAGGAGAAATTGGTCGCAAGATTGCACAAAACGACAAGCAAGGAGGGAATTACATGGGAACATTGGATTTGCTCAGGATGTGGCGAAAGGGACAAACACGTTCGACTGAAAAGGCAGCATTGAGGTCTGCACTATTAGAAGCTGGATTTGATAACCTGGCAGGCCAATATCTAAGCACTCCCGTACCCGGTAAGAGATTCTTTGTATACAATGGTTCAATGATGTGTTTCATACACACAAAAAAGAGAATCCAAATTACAATAAAATTTTTTTTTTTTTTTTTCACTACCGGTACTCAAAAGTTTCAAAGCAGATCATGGACATGATAGTGGGCGACATAACGTCAAATTTAAGCCCAATTGTGCATCTTGTGATAAATTCACCAACTTTGTCACACAGGTAGTCCAACATTTTTTAAGCAAAACTCGAATTTGGCCCTTGTGGCCCGCTGTGCATATTTTTCAAAATGACTCCTTCAGGGTACCTTTTCCGTATATGCCTTGTCCAAGATTAAAATATTTCAGCAAATCTGAGTTAGTGACATTTCTTGTATGTCAAAAATCATTATTTTCAATTTCCAACCAAGAACGTCATGATAATTTGAGTAAATCATATTTACTCAGAATAATGATTCTTTGTTTGTACCGAATGAAAAGTAAACAAGTGTAGTGTTGTCAGGGCTAGTAGTAGTTTTAAAAAACAATCAACAACACAAGAATATCAAATTTTCCTTAGGATTCACAATATTAAACGCTGTTAGAAGATTCAGGTCAAAGTTCCAATGAATCTTTTTTGTGAAGCAGAGATACAAGAGAATTATAACATCAAGTACATGATAATAATATATTCAAACCTTTAATTTCCACAATAATAGAAATTGTTTAGGAAATCTATGAAGTACTCATTACAAGACATTTCCGTTTACCAGTAATTTTTTCTTTACATCAGCAGAATCTGCACAATACACTGTACAACAAACAGAGGACTGTCCCAAAAATAAAGGTGAGAAATCTATCTTGTTTCATATGAATATTAAAAGAGGGAAAACATTTTCTCTTTGTATTTGAGTGTCTTTTTTAAAGCTCAAACTCTGTTTAAACAGAAATAGCAAGACGTTTTCAACTTCCTTGGCAGTAATTTTAAACCAAGTATCTAATTTTCTTACTTTCATAATTATTTGGCAATAATGCTCTTCTCTTTTTTTTCTCAGGTGACAATGAGGCGATGCCAAGTGAAATAATGAAGTTAAGAGAACAACTGAAAAGAAGATATCGCAAGAAATTTGGTGAGATCAAAACATCGCCTGTGGACTCTGAGTCACGGACATGGCTTCAGCACATCTACGTCAGTCTCGTCCTGATGTTGGGATTGGAAGGGGATAAGGAGGAGCCAATAGATTATGATGGATTGTTTAAATTCATAAAAACTGATACACCGAAAGGTTTTGTAACACGATTAGCTTTCATTGGAGAAGCTGGTGTAGGGAAATCAACGCTGTTTGCTAAGATAGCTCTTGATTGGGCTGAGGGTAAAATTCTTCAAGAAATCAATCTGCTTTTTCTTGAATCATTTCGAGAGATTAAAGAGAGCGGATTCTTCGGGGATACTGTCATGGCGCATTTCCCAGATGACTCAGAAATAAAAGGGGAACGGGTCGATGCATATGTGAGGAAAAATCCGAGAAAAGTCCTAATCTTATTGGATGGACTAGATGAGGCACATATTGACATCAAAAAGCCAGACTGCAATGACGCTATCGTATCGATCGTAAGAGGAGATCGATTCATTGATACTCCAGTTGTCATCACAACCCGTCCTTTTGGAGCTGATCAGATCAAGAGCATCATGACGATTAATGACCACTACACGTTTGGTAAGGTTAAGGGCTTCACAAAGGAAAACATGTCAACATATATCAAAAACTATTTCAAAGATGATTCTCAGTCTGCTTCGACCCTCATTAACTTCATTAATACAAACCAAGTGGTTTCTGAGTACATGGCACCCTTCCCGATATTCTGCTGTATGCTGTGTTACCTGTGGAAAACGCCATCTGGTCGGGAAAATATTCAGACAATGGAAACATTCTCGCAACTTTTGAAGCGTCTTGTCTTTTCACTTCAAGAGCAATACTCTTCCAAACGAAATGAATTAGAAGAGGGCTATGGAAGCCGAATGAACAAAGCTGATGAAAGTATGAAAGAGCTTGGTTGTATTGCATTTAAAGGTCTGTTGGTTAAACAGCTCATCTTCGACGAAAAGGCGCTCGACTCATGCATAGAAGCTGCAAGGACTGCATGCGAGGTCGGGATTCTTAGCATGGAAAAAAGGCCAGCACCCTTGCAAATCAGAGAAAGTCAGCGAAAGCAATTCATCCAGGAATTCTCTTTTCCTCATAAGTTACTGCAGGAGTACATAGCAAGTTTCTACCTTATATCGCTCTTCAACAAAGATTGTGAAGAATTCAACACAATCCTGGCAAACACTCTCATAAAAAACTACAAGGAATTCAGATATGTCTTGTACTTCACTGCAGCTCATGGAGGTGCAGTAGGAAAGTCGGTTCTGGAAGCTCTATGCAAGAACGTTGATGACGTGGAATTCATCATTGAGGTTGCTTTTGAATGTCATGATTCAATAGCCATTGATCCCGTCAGGAATCTTTTGGAGACGAAGGCATCCCTTATGTTTATAGATCCTCCAATTGCTGCACATGTCTTCACACTGGAGTCAATAGGGAAAGAAGTAGTAAGTTACGTGAATAGAGTAATAGACGTATCTCACTTTCATTTATGTAGTTGTGAAATTTTATCATGTTGAGGAAATACTGTCATCTGCTGAGCCTCCAGTGATTAAATGCAAATTTTGCTACAAAGAAAATACAAATACAAGAGACCTGCATAATGTATTGTCTGTTTTTCTGTTCTACTGACAGATAATCTTTTAGAACCTGCCATGTTCTCCTGTTGTTATTGGGTATTATAGCTGACTGCAAGGTGTAATTATAGTCTCATACAAGAGCAAGAGTCAAATCATTCATTTACCTATTCCTCATATAAGTGTAAAACATACCCTTTTTTTAAAGGAAGGAAAACAATATTACATAGCAATTTAAGAGCAATGAAACACACACAGATACGCACCCACACTCACATCCTTCACAGGAAATAGGTCACCCAACCAAACAAACTAAATATCTGATGTAGGTCATGTTATATTTTGAATATGCCTTTATAATCGTTATTGTTTGTTCATGTACTTTTTACATTCACATTATGATTATATATAACTCAAATTTGATTCAATTTATATTTTTCATTCCTTCTTTTCTTGGTCTTCGTATATTTATATCCTTGGTATTTACACACATCTACGCCATCTGTCTGTGGTGAAAACAATATACACCATGGTCTCTCTTTTTTTTAAAACTGTAAACTATAAATGGACACACGCAAAACTACTTTTAAAGTTAAACAAAATATATATCGGAAATAAAATTTGCAGATCGAATGCTAACATTCTATTTGTTCTATTTGTTGTACAGGTAAGAAGAAGTTCTCCAATTCGTGAAACATTGGGTGTTAGCAAGTCCTTCAAAGATAACGTATCATCTTCACATGTAGCAGCAGTAGGCCTTTTCACATTGCCGAACTTACGAAGCTTGACCTTTTACAGCTTGCGCCTGGATGATGAATTCTACACAGGAATGTCTGCTGCAGCTTCACAGTCCAAGGTATAAGGGGCCTATTTATTGTATTATATCGATGAATCCTAAATCATAGCTACCATTATTTCTTAATCGATGCATACTCCTATTTGTTGCTTATTTTTTAAAAATACAATCATGAACAAAACTTGGTTATTCACACTCATAACTTTGTTCACTGCTTTTTACAAAGGTGGGAATCTACCGGTAAGCATTATGAAAGGCTTGTAAAAGGGTCTTGCTCTCTCTCTCTTCCTTTTCATTTTTACTTATCTTAAATATGTATCTTTCTTTGTCATTTTTCTCTTAATTTGTCACAATTTGGCGGTGCTTTGGACAGAGGTGGAAAATGTGACCCCAGTCAAAGTCTTTGCCCCCCCCCCCTAAGTCTGTGAAGAAACAAATTTCACCATCTTCTTTCTCTTCTTTTTTCTTCTTCATATTTATTGTTTGTTTAGGTTAAAATTTGTTGACGATTTTTTCATTAGGAATATAAGTTTATATGGGCTGTAATTACCACTCCACGCACTCTAGGATGTAGGATTAGATAGGAACATGGGTTCTCTTCACACCTTCTCTTGCCCACAGTGCGCCCCTACACATCTACCGGAATTCTAGTTGATACACACACACGCTCATTAGCATGGATAGCAGGGGGGGGGGGGGGGGGCTACATCCACCCTTCACTGAAATAAGAAGTCTATGCAGCTATTCTATTTCATAGACATTTCACAGTACATCAACTCCATGGGTATATTCTAATTATTATTCGTTGGTAGGGAGACCACTTACAAAAAACCTCCAGTGGATATATCCCATAGTGTACCCAGAATTGCTGCATTTTTTTGCAGTACTTTTTCAACCATCTTCCCTCAGATTTGAAAGAAAAATCATGATATGGTATGTAAGCCTATTGTAAAGGCGGCTGGGTAGGGTATGAGAATATATTTGCACTTGAAATTCTTCCAAACAGCCAACGAAACAAAACGCAACAATAATACATAATCACCGCTGCGGCGCACGCGTCCTGCCGGCTGGTCGGACATCAGAGCATTGCATTATGTACACATCCCGCTAGGTTGCTACATGTAGTACCCCCTACACCGAGCGCTTGCAAAACGCATGCCGTTTGCACTTATTTTGCGCAAAATATTGTCAGTTTTCATCAGGTCCCGCCACATGTTTTGAATTCTTGAGCGAAAGGGGCCTGTACAGGGGGCAGTAGCGCCAAGCCTCCCCATCAGTACCAGATAATAGTACGTCAGCCTCTTTGCACTAGCCTATGTAAAGATAGCCTTTGAACAAGGCCACCTGTCTGATAGACGCCGAGCGACTAAAAAGAGACTAATCGCGAAAGCCCGAGTGAACAACAGAGCGAGAATCACAGCCAGTTAGCCTTTGGTAATGTGGTTTCGATTTCTTATGTTAACCTTTGTTTTCGACTGGAATACTCTACCGAAATGGTAGAACGTTGAATAGTATCCCAGAAGAAGAAGAAATAGCGTCCAATCACCGAACGTAACCTCGCATTACGTCAGCATAAAGTATCCATCACACACACACACACACATGGAGTAAACTGTACGTATAGTACAAACATGGACCTACTAACTATGAACTGACGTTCATAGTTCACACACACACTGACGTTCTTACATGTTTTGATAATGAACGAATCACGAACGAAGCCAACTGGGGGCTAGGGGATGGCCGTTCTAATTGGTCAATAAATCCAATGCTATGAATAATTCATGCGGAGCAGTAATATCCAGATTGCAAAAGGCTCTCGTGGCGGTCGCGCGTTCACCCTGGGTATCTAGACTCATCTCAGCCGCTTAGCCAGAGTCACGAGGCCTTGTCAAAAGGCTAATGTAAAGAGGGCAAGGGGGCAGTCTTACAGAGAAAATAAATTGCTTTTTCATTTCACTTGGGAATTATTGAAGGTACCGTAGTCAAATTATTGGCAGAAACTTTTTGAATTGTGAAAATGTTCTCACAAATTTTCTAGTGATGTAAAAGCCAAACTTTCAATATAAAGAGAAGGGGAAACTGGATTCACATCTCTTGTAATATACTGTATATAGCTGAAGAGATAAAGCTGGACACCATTATTCTTATGTTAGAGGGAAAGTCGGTCTCTAATTATGATCATGATTGAACATAATTCCATTTTTTACAGCTGTACTAGTGATTTTACAATGTTGATAACTTTCAACAAGTAATATCGTATTTAAATCATATAACTGTAACTGTCAAATTAACAAGAGAGGATAAAACAGTGTCATCCGCCGCCCTACCCCACCCCTGGCGACGTAAATGAGGGTCCAAAAAGTGAATTTCATGCTGAAATAAATGGATCACTATTGGCTCTGATTTTTTGTCCCCCCCCCACCCACACCAAGATTTCTGTTCTTGTTTCTGACGCATTTTAGACTTTTCTTACAATATATCAAGTAAATTCTACATTAATTGGCAAACGAGAAAAGGCACTGTTGCGCAACTTTCTTCTACAATATTAACAAATATGAGACTAACCTGAAAAGGAATTTAAATTTTCTTTACCTTCACTGTATTAGGTCATGCATATTGAGAAGGTAAAACACTATGTAGCTATTATATCAAACCCTCTGACGCAATGATACTTGATAGATCGAAATGCTCCTTGTCATGTGATATAGTTTTGACCAATCAGTGAATGACAATCTATGTATGAGGTTTATAAATTTAATTATCCCCTCGCCGACGAAGTTCGATTAACGAGTATATAGTTCAAAGGTCATAGCTCATTAAATATGCAAATCTGGTTTCGGATCCATAACTTTAGTGTTGTTTGTCAGATTTTAATGAAATTTGATATGTTGGTTTGTGGTATCAAAACACAGTCCAAGTTCGATTTCGGAGTATGTAGGTCAAAGGTCATAGCTCATTAAATATGCGAATCT
Source organism: Strongylocentrotus droebachiensis (assembly GCA_035222895.1). Classification (NCBI taxonomy): domain Eukaryota; kingdom Metazoa; phylum Echinodermata; class Echinoidea; order Camarodonta; family Strongylocentrotidae; genus Strongylocentrotus; species Strongylocentrotus droebachiensis. The sequence goes on along the minus strand of JAVYIG010004758.1, from coordinate 45,662 downwards.
GGTTTCCATTCAATAACTTGAGTATTAAATGATTGACAAATTTTAATGAAATTTGATATGAAGGTACATGGTATAAAAACACAGCCTAAGTTCAATTTCCGAGTATGTAGGTCAAAGGTCATAGCTCATTGAATATGCGAATCTGGTTTCCATTCGATAACTTGAGTAATGTTTGACAAATTTTAATGAAATTTAAAAAGAAGGTACATGGTATCAAAATACATGTACAGCCTAAGTTCGATTTCGGAGTATGTAGGTCAAAGGTGAAAGGTCATAGCTCATTAAATATGCAAAACCTAATTATATATGTAAAAATGTAGTTAACTTCCTTACCTAGTAATATAATAGTATAGTCCAATTGAGGTAACTTGTTCTGACGTATATATAGGCCATTTGTACCCTGCGAGGGGATGCTACGCTTTGCGTTGACTTGTTAATATATTGAGTTGTTATACTGGAATGGAAGAACATACTTTTTTTATCTTTCTATTTGAAAAAGGTGAAAGAAAAATTCAAAAAGTAAGCAATAAGTACAACTTTGATTGAAGGAAAATAATTAGATTATATATGATCCATTTTACTCACTTTTCCCTGTACACAATGTCATTCTTCTACAAAATATTTGGTTTGCTCCTTCTGTATACCGTACGTGTTTCTTTCAATTTAGCTTTAAAAAAAGCCCATCATAGTCAAAGTATATATATATATATATCGAATAATATCATCATGATGTTAAAGTACCGAACATAAGTAATACTTCAATTAAACATGTTGATGACTATTCACTTTATTCAACCTGTCCTGTCACATCACCAGACTGAGAAGCTAACGTACTACCTCTCGGATCTATAGGTGTGTTTAAATCACGGGTGTCCAACCTTTTAAAGCTCGCGGGGCACAGCTAACGATTGGCATAACTTGGCGGGCTGTAAGTAGTCTTCTCCCCCCCCCCCCCCCCCCCCACACACACACACCTACATGCAATACGTGTACACACCTGTAATTTTGCAAAAACAAACAAGCAAACAACAAAATCTGTGGGAAAAAAAATCAGGCTTACATTTTTAGTGCGATTTCTGGGGCTTGCACTTTTCTGCTATGTTGTTAACCTTCATTACATACTCTGGTGACAAATGAGGCAAGGTGGTTTACTTTTCTCTTCTATGAAGAAATACTTCAGAGACCGATCTGATTCAAAGTTTCTGCCCTCATCAGAACCTTGCCATGATAGTTGTTATTTCAAACAAAATCAAGGGCACAGCAGAAAGAATATCCTAACTGTATTAGTTGTACACTGTACATCTCATTAAACGCGGTGTAAAGAGAAGGGGACTATTCAGTTTACGATTAAGATTCATGAATGATTTAATGGCGAAAGAAAAGGGTTGTAATTGTTTCAAGACAAGCATGGTATTTCAACTATATTTCTTGATTCACAACATGTATATTTACTAACGTTACTGTGTGCGGAAATTACAAACTGAAAATAACACGGCGAGTGATATTAATGTTATGAGATGGAATTTGAGGAGTTTTATATTAACCAAGAAACGAATCAATATGTAGTGAATGATGAAAACAAATTATGGAAATAGAGATAGCTGGGTGTATATGTTTTGCCCTATTTCATCGCTGCTATGCGGGCTGCATTTCAGTTATGAGCCATTTTTATTATTACTTTTTCAATGCTTTGCGGGCCGCACGAAAAGAGCTCGCGGGCCACGGGTTGGTCATCCGTGGTTTAAAAGCACTTATCTTATACATAGTATTTCGCATGTTTTTTGAAAAAATTTATTGTCATGAGTCAGAAGCATCCTGACAAGGGAAATAAATCATGTGAATAGACTTGATTGTGACAGAGTATTATTCATATAAATGTGTGGTTTAGGAAATTATTTATAGTTTGTCAAAAGTCTCAAGGAGATACATGTACATGTACACCATAGATATAAAGAAATAGCATCTTTATTTTGCTTGAACAGACACTCTCTTTCTTTTCCAACTGTTCATAATTAATCACATTTAACTTTCTTCAGCTCGTGTTTTTTTTCTCTTACCACACCCATTTCACTTTTGGCCTTTTCTCTCGATCAATCTCTCTCTGTCTCTATCTGTCTTCTCTCTCTCTCTCTTTCTCTTTCTCTTGCTTTATCCCTTACTGTATTGGGCTATTTTGAGCACCTCACTGACTGGGGGGGGGGGGGGGGGCCCTATGATCTCGGCCGTCGAATGTCTGATGACCACGAAAATTTGCATGTTTGTAGATATTTATGTCAGGAACAAGATGGTATAATTAGTTTTTTCTTAATATGCAAATTGTTGTCGTTATAGCCTAATTAATTATGCAAAATGCTAATTTTATGCATTTTACAGAAAACTCTACATATTTGTCCGTAGACTTGTGAAGAATCTTGAAAATGTATTGAATAAATGTTTCCTTCATCTCAAATTCATGAGGTTTCATTATTTTTATGATATTTGAAAATGCATAGGTTAATTTGCATAAGTTATGAATACGCAAATTACGCATTCATGAATATCAAATATGGAAATATATAAAGGGAACTAGAATCATTACTAAAATTGTCAGACTCCATTTTTTTAATGTTGAAACTCATTATTCATATGAAACTTCTTTTCTAACACAAAATAGTTATTTTGATGTAATTAATAATGATAATTCATGCAAATTTGATGCGATTTTCAACTAATTATTTTCTTATGTATTTTATTGTTTTTGTATTTCTTATTATATCTATTGTTTTATTTCTAATGTATTCTTTTGTTCTGGAATACATCAAGTTACTTTGAGAAACATATAAAAGCAATTTGATATAAATTCATATCTTCACATTTCTGCTTGTACATGAATATATGCAATTATAGCACTTGTTTTGATGACATGCGCATACTAATTATTATGTAACACCTTTCAGGTATATCAGATTTCGAGGAAAATGGTATTATTATTATTATTATTATTATTTATTTGACCAATCGGAAAACATACAGTGAGTATAACAATCAGATAATACATTGTCATTTCATAATACATTCAAACAGCTTTAGGAAAGTGGAGAGGAGATAGAGAGAGAAGGATACAATCTGCTGGTCAGGGGTGACAAAAGCAATTTAAATTGCTATTACTCGAAAGCATGTCACCCCCACAGTCTGCATCCTGGAAAATTAAGAGTAAAGAACAGAATAAAATTTCACAATATGAGAAAATAAATAAATATATATAGACATGTTTATCAGGATAACAATAGTTGGAGCAATTACTATTATATTCTTGATTACTTTCATTACATTATTATGTCATTACAATGGCTTTACGTTTATCACATAAATATATATAAAAACTTTCAAATCAATAACCTGGTGCTTACATTAGAAACATTTGATATGATTATTATTTGGAAGGAAAGTTACAAAATGGTATAAAATGCTTAACAATAATTTCTAACTTTCAAAATGAAATGAATAAAATTGTAATCTGAAGCCTAATATGTACTGAACGGAACGAAGAAATAAGCTTGCAATATTGATATTATTTCTAAGTGACAAAATAAACAAATTAGTCAGTTATGATCTAGGTAAGATGTATAATTAATTTTAGGGTTTCCAAAAAGGCACAGTAAAATTACATATCAGTTGCTTTTAAGTAACGATCAGCTTGAGAGAAATGGACAGAATTTGAAATCGGACACGAGTATGAAAAATATTACCATTAATAATTATCAATACATTGTTTTACATTGAATTAAATGAGTTCAATGAACAGTGAGAAGAGATTGTTTCAGTGTTGAAAGGAAGGATGAAATAGAATTAAGTACAGCATTATCTTTTATTTCTGTGGGAAGGTTGTTCCACAGTCTTGGAAAGCGGCGAGATGGAGAAAGAAAAAGTGCCTGTGTCCGAGAAGGAAGGTGGCGGAATGTAAGTACCTCTTGCCGCCTGGAATTGATCAGGGTGGATTCAGTAAGAGCCTCACAAAGGGTGAGACCACTGAGGCATTTGAAAGTGAATGAAAGAAGGAGATAGTCTCTCCTGGAAGATAAGCTTGACCAGTGAAGAGTAGTGAGTCTATCTTCATAGGACATGTCGCCTCTCCGTTGTTTAAGGGCAATACGTGTGGCTGCGCGCTGAACGCGTTCTAATTGCTGTTCTTGTTTGAGGGTGTGAGGATGCCAGGCTGGACATCCGTATTCTAGTATTGGAAGAATGAGAGCTTTGTAAAGAGAGAAAATGGCTTGTGTTGAAGCTTGACCTGCCACTACTCTAATGAACCCGAGGAGACGGTTGGCCCTTTTGACGATATTATCAATATGTGTGTTCCATTGTAGATTAGCACAAATTGTGACCCCTAGATAAACATATGAAGGGGCACATGAGAGGTCAGATGTATTGAGTTTGTATATTGGGGGTTGCAGATTCCTGCTCCTAGTTACATGGAGTATTTTACATTTGGAGGGATTGAAGGTCATTTGGTTCAGCTCGGCCCATTCATGTAGGAGTTGCAAATCAGTTTGAAACCTCTCTTCATCATTGGGTGACTGCACCGCACGAAACATCAGAATGTCGTCAGCAAACATAACAGATTTAGAAGAAAGGGGGAGGGAAATATCATTGATGAAAAGGTTGAAAAGGAGAGGGCCTAAACAACTACCCTGGGGCACTCCGGAAGTCACATCAACCCAGGGAGAAGAGGAACCCTGAAAAATCACACGCTGTATCCGTCCAACGAGGAAGGACTTAATCCATTTCCAGAGAGTACCTGTGACATTAAACTGTGCAGATAGTTTAGACAGTAGGATGTGATGAGGCATTTTATCAAATGCTTTGGACATATCTAGGAAAGCTGCGTCTACACGAGGAGGACGATTTTTATCAAGAATTGTACACCAAGCTTGTAGGACATTGATAAGCTGGGTGACGCAACTGCGTTTCTGTGTAAAACCGTGTTGGTTTGGATTGGACCAAATGTTTCTACATGTTCGAGAATGGAAGAAGAAACAATTTGCTCAAGAACCTTGCATATAACAGAAGTGAGGGCAACTGGTCTGTAGTTTGACATGATTGATCTGTCACCCTTCTTAAAGACAGGAGTAATGTTTGACCGACGCCAGGAATCTGGTAATTTGCCTGTATTGAGGGATATGTTAAAGAGATGGACGAGAGGATATGATATTTCTAGGGCACAGTTCTTCAGTATGACGGGAAGAACCCCGTCAGGTCCTGGGGCTTTAGATGCTGAGAGCTGAAGAAGGCGGTTGCCTACCTGATGAACCTGTACCTGTATTGAGGAAAGCTGTGGAATTGGTAATGAACCAGATGGTTGTTCATCACTGACGACTGACCCAGAGGGGTTAAACACAAGAGAGAACATATCATTAAATGCATTTGATATTTCAGACGGTTGAGAGAGGGAACTGTTATTCACAATAAATATGGGAGGTGGAGCATTCTGCTTCTTTTTAGACACAAATGACCAAAATCTTCGTCTGTTATCATTAGAGGAAAACATATTATTGACATAATCCCAATACAACTTTCTGGTTTGCTTCTTGACATCATTACGGACAACTTTATACTGACACCAGTCCAGGTCCAAAGTTGACCTTTTAGCCTTTTTGAACAACCTGTGTTTTTTAATGATGAGTTTTTTTAAGTTCTGGAGTAACCCATGGTGAGTTCTTAGTCTTACGTTTAGTCTTTCGAGGAATCGAGTCGCGTATGGCAGCGTCTAGCAGGTCCATAAAGATTTCAGCCGATTCGTTAGGATCGTTGGGGTTCATAAACGCACTCCAAGGGATGTAATGCATTATGTTGCGCAGATGTTCAAAGTCTCCATGGAAGGTGTCCAAGAATTCTCGAACAACGGCCCGTCTAGGTGCTGTCCTATGAGAGCGTAGGCATACCTCCAAGGCAAGGTGATCGGAATCAACAGGTGATGGGATGGTGTTTACACTGTGAATCCAGTCCGGTCGGTTTGTGAAGAGAAGGTCTATTATCGAGCCTCCCTGTGCATTGTCGTCTGAAGGTCGGGTTACTTCAGACACCATCTGATAGAGACCGAAGTCATTCGTAACGTCGAGAAGCCTTTTTCTTGTTGTGACGTTTGAACCATGAGGGTTCATGTCAACGTTGAAATCTCCGAGTACCATGCATGCATCATAAAATTCCATGTCTATGGAAGTAAGGTTCTGGTGGAGACGTTCCCAGAATGATGCATTGCTGGAAGGTTGCCGATACAGGAGACCGATGATCCATGATTCTCTATTTGCCTTGATAGAGAACCATAATAGTTACAAATTGTCTGGAGCGAGAGTGGTGCGTAAAACTTGAGGGGAAAAGTCATGAAACGACAATTCAAAATTCCAAACGGTTGCGGCGCAATCTTCGAAAATGTCGAGGGAGGGCCTCCAGGCCCCTTCCCCCAGTACAGTAAGGGTTAAAAGCCTATAAAGTGGAGGGTATAATGATGTTACATTATTGACAATAAAAAATATTTAAATTAGACATCTCGTCTATTGATTTAGCCCCTTATCTCTCTCTATCTCTATTTCTCTGTCTTTGTCTGTCTATCTCTCTCTGTCTCTCTCTCTCTCCTTTTCTCTTTCCCTTAATTGCTTTAAAAGTCTAAGTAGAGGTTAATGAATACATTAATGACAATGACTAATATTTAATTTAGTCATGTTGTCTATTCTTGATATTACTACCGGTAATCACTCTATTCAACCTGTCCTGTCACATCAACAGATTGAGGAGCTAAAGCATGGGGACGCAGATCTGGGTTCTGCTGCATCCTCTCACTACGCGAGATGTCTCTGCTCCATGCCTCATCTTCGATCACTGGATCTGTCCCTTATGAAGCTGAGTGATGAGTTCTACTCAACGATGGCCTCTGAGGCATCGAATACAAAGGTATACCCAAACACGATTTTTATTGGAAACAATATTTTTTCCCCAATAGTTTTGCACTCTTCAAACTGAACATATTTGTATAAAATGTTTTTCACATTAAAAAAAAGAAAAGAAATTGTTTATTGTCATGAGTCACTATTATGCTAATATGAGTATAATGCTCCTTACAATGCTGACAATAAGAAGCATGAGTCATGTGAATAGACTGGATTTTAATTTCAAAATGATATTAATTCATGTAAATGGGAATATCCTATAAACAGAATTTTGCATTTTTTAGAAATTATTCATAGTTTGTCAATAGTCTCATGGAGATATTACATGTACACTGTAAATAGAAAGAAATAACATCTTTATTCTGCTTGAACAGAGACTCTCATTTTCCAACAATTTATAATTAATCACTTTGTTTGTCTTCATCCCGTCTTTCATTGCTCTTACCACACCCATTTCCCTTGAGCTTTTTAGCCCCTCTCTCTCTCTCTCTCTGTCTCTCTCTGTCTCTCTCTCTTTCTCTGTCTCTATCTCTCTCTCTCTCTCTCTTTATCTCCTTTTCCCTTTCCCTCTTTTTCCCTTTCCCTTTCCCTTGCTTTAAAAGTCTAAGTAGAGGTTAATGATGTTACATTAATGACAATGACAAATATTTAATTTAGTCATGTTGTCTATTCTTGATATTACTAATCACTCTATTCAACCTGTCCTGTCACATCAACAGATTGAGGAGCTAACGCACTGGAACACAGATCTGGGTTCTGCTGCATCCTCTCACTACGCGAGATGTCTCTGCTCCATGCCTCATCTTCGATCACTGGATCTGTACGATGTGAAGCTGAGTGATGAGTTCGACTCAACGATGGCCTCTGAGGCATCAAATTCAATGGTATGCCCAAACAAGATTAATATTGGAAACAATTTGTTTCCCCCAATAGTTTTGCAATCCTCAAACTGAACAATTATGTGGATAATGTTTTCCACACAAAAACAAAATAATATTTGTTATCATTAGTCACTATTATGCTCGTATCGACATAATACTCTTACAATACTGATAATAAGAAGCATGAGTCATGTGAATAGACTGGATTTTGATGGCATAATGATATAACTTGAAATTCATATAAATGCTTATTATCCTACAAATAGTGCTTCCCATTATATTTTTATAAATTATTTAAATTTGTCAACAGTCCCAAGAAATTGGTTTTACATGTGCATTGTAAATAGACGGATATAATTGCATGTTTTAAGTGCATATCCTGTAGATAGCTAGCCTAGTATTCTGCTTTTTGTGTGTGGATTATTCATTGTCCCAATAAGATATTACATGCACAATATATAATAGTCCGATATAACATTCTATTTTGCTTGGCAAGTCATGGTCTCTTTTTCAACTATTTAAGATATTTGTTTGTCTTTTTTTTTGCTCATACCACAGCATTGTCTCTTGTTTTTCTCTCTCTCTCTCTCTCTCTCCTTCTCTCTCCCTTCTATTGGAAACGATTTTCTTCATAATTTTATATATTGCTTTCTCCAAACTAAACATAATATTATTTCACACATAATGTTTGGTTAATAGTCAAAATCACGCTCATTATAAAACAATAGTCTGACCATGCTGTCAATCATGAAAGTGAATCATTTGAATAGAATTGACTTCAGTGTCATGATTATGATAAATTCAATCGATTCTCACTTTCAGTCATTTGAGTCATTCTAGAATTTTTCTTTGGAACTACACATTATTTTCTTGTGATGATAGTTATATTCTTCAATTCACTTTAGATAACAATTAATGGTCAAAGTGAAATCGGGTATAATGTAAAGACAAACACATCTTTTAAAAGATATATATGTGAATATAGAAATGCGTATCATTTCGACAGGGCGGCGTGACCAGGGTCAGGTTTTGATACATCATCCCACAATTGGCGAAATTGAGACATGTCCCCTTCCTCCGACAGGAAGTGCCTCCTTCGGAGTGAACAAATGCCCCTCCCACGATAGGAAAATTTCCCTCCCAACATAATTTGCCCTTTTTTCTATCTATGTTTCCCTGGTTTATACCCGTTTGTAAAAATAATTTAAAAAATAAAATAAAAACATACCCAATTCAGAAACAACAACAAATTCATTCATCTTGTGACATCATCTGTCAATCATTAGTGAGCTAACAAGAGACAGTGGTATGTAATTTCCCCAGCTCAGCACATGCTCACAAAGGAATTGCATTCTTGCATTCAATGCCTCCACATTACCTTTCTTTTCCTGGTGATGCTACAGCACGTCTAAGATAGCGACTCGTATGTTGGTATTGTATGGTCTATTGTAAACAGGTGGTCAGCTCTGGTGAAGCTACATACCACTGAATGTCTCTTGTTAGCTCACTAATGATTGAAAGATGATGTTACAATATGAATGAGATCTGGAGCATTTTTTTAGGGTGGAGCTTAGCAGCTAGGTCTGAGAAAATTATTTGAAGAACACAAAATGAGTTGTATGCAGCCCTGCACATCAACAGGAATCAACTTATATTTGGATTTCATCCCACTTTTAATAATTTTAACCGTAGTCCACATGACCAAATATAAGGTAGCAACTATTGCCTAAGACTGTTCTTACAATTTTCTTGTAAAATACCGGTATACCTGATATCAATAATATGGCACAATGTCAATTCGCTTGCCTGTCCAGTGACAGATGTATCACATATCTAAAGCAATATGTATTCATGCAAGTGTCCTTTGGTATCAAGTGAATGTAGAAGAATTATTAAAATACTACCATTTTGATGTAATATCTTCCCACCGATACAATAGCTTAAGAACCTCTTTTAAAATACATCATGCCATGCATATTGAAATATTATTTGGTTTATTATAATACCGGTACGTTGTTTCATTTGAAGTTGAACTAGACCTATATCAGAAATTGAGACAAGATAATCAGACTTAGTAAATGATAAAGTTACTGAGATGCAGATTCATCTGATATTAGCTGTGTTTTAAAAAGGTGTTTATGTTAGTAAAGACAATAATTGGATTCCATCGTGGATTTCACTTTGGTGTGAACTGATAAATTATCTTGGCACAGATCCAGACACTGTGTATGGAGGATGTTTCCATGATGACCCCACGGAGACTACACTCCATTCTCTCGCTACCACACCTCCAGTCACTCACCTTGACGGATATCGGACCAGTTGACATGGACGATGGAGAGACACTGGTTTGTATCTTTACTGTTCCAAGATTGAATTCAAAATCCTGTTCCAAGCTCAAAAGGAAGGCGTTCAGAAAAAAACCAAAGAGACTAAATATGAATGATAACGGAATTGCCAAAAGGATAATGTATTTTGTTTTGAAATCAAGTTAAAACGACATACTATGGGCTGTTTAGTAAATTGATGGATGGTTTTATTTATCAAATATATATACATGCACAGTTATAGTTTTTAGCTCATCCGGCCTGAAGGGCCTGATGAGCTTATGCCATGCCGTGGCGTCCGTCGTCCGTCCGTCCTTCCGTTCACAGTTTTCAAAATGCTTCTTCTTCGTTATTTTTCAACCGATTTTGATTCTGATTGTTTCATATGATAGGGCTAGGAGGGGGATTTAAAATTTCTACACAGAATCGTAAAATTCAATATCTATGCTAATTTATGCAAATTTACTCGAAATCACAAAAAATGCTTCTTCTCCTTCATTTCTCGACAGATTTTGATTTGGTTTGCTTTATCTGGTAGAGCTTACTTTTGTACACTAAACTTCTACACAGAATTTTGAAATTGTTCACCATTAATTAATTATGGTAATTTATGCAAATTTATTCCAAAAATAACAAAAATTCCATTTCCTTTAGTTTCTATTTAATCTTGTACAGCTAAATAAAATTATGTCCCTTCCAGGGCATCAAATTTTTATTTTTTGAGTGTACCACATAAAATTTACGATATTTGTTGTTGCGAGATGCGGATGAGCGCTATGTCATTGACGTTCTGGTTTCAAGTTAGGATGAAGTTTAACCTTCAACACATATTTTTAAAGCTTGTTAAATATCAATTGATAAATGATTGCCATTTGTTATTTCCAATGGAGAATCCTGTTGCTTATTTTCTTCATTATCAAATTTGTAAATTCAGTATGAAGTCATTTGATTGATTTTTTTTGTTAGTCTATATAGCCGAACTAATATCACAATAAAGATGATAATAAATACTAAAATCCTGTCATCTTCCATCGAAATAATAATGTTGGTGGAAACAAACAAAATAGAGAAAAAATTTAACGAAGGTTTCACAAAAAGCGGACAAAGAATAAAAATATTAAGAAATTTTGGAAGTTGATAATGCTAATGATATCCAAAAACTCATATTCTCAATGCAATCATGATGTGTAATGCCATACAGAGAGAAATCCTCTTTTTATATTTTCTATCCGAAAATACTGACAAAAGTCTCATGATAGACAAACCTCTATTTAAATGGAGGGCAATACACTTTTAGGCCTAATGGAACATAATTTGCTGGATCACTAAAATGGAAAAACAGAGAGGTATTTTTAATATTTTGGAATAAGAAATTGGTTATAGTTCATCCTGTCGGGGGTGGGGAGGGGTGAGCTCCACCGGGATGAGTAGGATTAGTAACTTGGGTTACTCAAATGAAGGAGTCGTGACAGATATCTGAAGTTCAATTACTTTTATTGCGAAGCAATAAAGCAAAGAAATAAGAAACCCTGCAAAGAACAAACAGAAACAAAATGAACATATCATTGCAAATGATCATCATCAGACACTAGATAAACATGTATAACATTGTTTCAGCAAAACATTGTCCCTTGCAACTAATGCAAATTTAACCCACAGAAATCAGAAGTATTAAAGAGCTCAATACTTTCACTATCAAATGCATCCAAGCTTCAATAATTACCAGTATCCTAATTGTATCAGTCTTCAATCTTAACAAAGGATGCCTAGTAATATGACCTACCTAGATCATTATAATAACCATTAAACATATTTCCAATATCCGTAGAAATCCTTTTGTGTTTATAGAACTTTCCATTAAAAGCCACATTTACAGATGATGCCATCATCGAATCAATACTATCAAACCATTGCTATCAAATATTAATAACACATAGCAACTGCTAACTACTAGGAAAAAACACTCATCCCAGAAATGTATCTTGAATAATAACCTCCCTAAACAGTAACAGATTCTCAAGGCATAAGGAGAATATTTACATTACCAATAGATTCACTATCATTCATCACCCTATCAGTATTAAACCGAACCACGTTAACTTTGTCGGCATTCAAATACAAACCATACAATCATTCCTAAGTGTTTTCATTTACCCTTAATTAAATATCATATTACATAATAAATTGACTCGTACCCAAGGTCACTTGAAGAACTAGCAAAAACCAGTCTGCTTTCAGCTACAGATACTCGTTCAATGTAGACTCACTGAGGATAAAACAACAATTACATTTTGTAAGTAAATCACTGCAAAAGCTCCACTATGCCTGCATTTACAAGACCATCAACTAAATAATCATCTCACTTAATATATCATTTAAGCTTACAATCAATTTATATTATTATACTAACTTCCATCAGTGTTAAAGCTTCCTTTTTAACAACCCTTGATTCCCGGCCCCCCCACTCAGGTTTCAAAATGACCGCATGCGTGTTGCCAAAATGTCCTTTTCGTAACAAAAGAAAAAGGTCGAGCCGTATTGACTTTACACACCGGACTTTTGCTGAAAAGGGGGGGATGCTGAAAAAGGCTCGTATACAAAAGAAAAAGGTCGAGCCGTATTGACTTTACACACCGGACTTTTGCTAAAAAGGGGGGGTCGGTTGGAACACGCATATGCGTACCCTAAATAACACTGAGTGGGGGGGCCGGGCGCGCGTTTCCGTTTTACACCCTGCCCTAGGCTTTTCTCCAATAAAATTTTACAAACCGACTGGTATTCGGAGTCTAGTCGTCCACATCTTGCCTCGGCGCTCTGCACACCACCAGAACTCTGAAAACGTCACGTAGCGCTAGCTAACTCTCTATACTAGTTGATCTTCCTAGTCGTATCATTTATTTTTATCCATTAATACGCAATACTCTAAGAGCGTGAGGATGCGTGATCAGCTCGCAAAATTTAGCCCAGCGATAACAAAACAATAATATATCGGGAAAACCGTCTTGAACAAGAAGACCCTCGCATCCCCAATTGAAATTGTACATAAGCTTTGGCTTCGCTATTCTTGACGTCGATATAAACAAACTTAGACTTCGGATACAGCATGTTTCGTGTAATTTCTTGCCGAAAAGCCTAGGGCAGGGTGTAAAACGGAAACGCGCGGGCCGGGCCTTGATTACACCTAACAAAGTACGGCTAGTGGGCCCCGCCATCTTTTATGCTTACATTCAGAGAGCCCTCTACGATACTAAATAAACATGGTCGCACTGAAAACATGTTCAATGAACCAACATTATTTTGTCACTAAAATATATATCAAACTGTGCATATAAATCTTCTCAAAACTTCACCCACATGCAACATGATGTATAATTCATATTACCAATGTAATTTCAACCTATGATACAAAGTAATGCAACTTACAATTAAACTTTCTCAGCCGACTGGTGACTGCTGCACACCATTCCCTCAGCATAGCTTTAGATGGCAATGAGCACGTATTAGAAATTTTTATTTTGTTTTATTTTATAGGCGTTTTTCACTAAAATATATATCAAACTAAAATATATATCAAACTGTGCATATAAAAAAAACCACGCTCGAGAGTAGCTTACACTCAAGGCGTAACATAAAATCCTTTCGCTAAGATATTTTGAAGCGTTAATTCCACATGTATCTCCGTTCATATCAATTAACTAATTTAACATCGAGTAAGGACATCACTACTAAAGACTCCTTCAGTGATACGGTCCTAACAGGTGATTAACCACTCCCCATACGTTAGCATTCCTTCAGTACCTCGCATTCCTAACTTTAGTCTCTCTTTAAAGACCTTGATCTAAAACTTTCACATCCCGACAATCCGGTACGGCATCGCATGTGACCGTATATAATGCCAATAGAAGATTATTAATATCTCGGCATCCCAAAGTTCAAAACTTTTGTATTCTTTGTCCATTTTCCCCAAACCTACCCATTTGTTTATTTCTACTTAGGCAACTTACATTGAAATGATGAAAACCCTCGAGGTTTTTTTATTGTATATTTGTGAAATATTTACCAAGCATGATATGAACAGTGTAAGTATTATAATGAAACAACGTGTCTGGATATTCAATATCATTTCTTACATCAGCATTAGTTTCCATTCATATTATATATACTGAGCCTTTTTGCATCGCTGTTTCTTGTAGACTCGTCAAACATCCTCATTAGAAAAGCTTTCTGTAGATGGTAAGGATGTGATCAGCCTGTGGAATCTTGGAATTCATACATCATGTCCCCAAGTGAAAATACTTGAACTGAACTACCAGGACGAGGAGAATGTCTCATCAGGAATCATCACAATGGCCTGCTCTCCATTCCATCATCTAATTCACCTTCACGTCCAGGGAGCACCGTCGTTTCCAACATCTACTGTACTGAATGACCCTGTGTCATTTTGTGATGCGGTTAAAACATCGTGTCCTCTACTCACCAAGCTATCCTTTCTGTGGATTGCACTGAAGAACGAGAAGGCAGCCGAGATCATCCAACTCATGAAGACTCATCCACACCTGACAAGCATACAGTGAGTCTCATTTGATAATACCAGGGTAATGATTGCCACAGTATAATCAAACTCTTACTTGTATTTATTGTGGAATGCATTTCGGTTTACCTTTTGCTGTGAGTTTCTTATCTTCATTTGCTACCTCTATCTCTCTCTCTCTCTCTCGCCCCCCCCCTCCCCCTCCTTCCTCTCTCTATGTCCCTCTCGTTGAATTATTTTTCTTTCCCTTTTGTAAGTTCTCTTTGATTCCTGCCTTCCACTCTGTTTCCAGCATTTCCTCTCTTTCATTCTCCTTATCATTGCCTTTTTTGCTATCATACAACGACTCTTTGTAAAAGAGATGATTTGAAGTTTTTTACTGCATGATACAAACCTGTAAGCATATAACTTATGCTGTACACTTTCATGGTATTAATACAAATGGGATACCTGATTATGTTTGATCTCATAAGGGGAAAACTAGCGTTGATTTAACACAGTTGGTTCTTGATATCAAAAGAAAATTGAATTAGCAAAACACTCTGCCCAACAAGCAACGTATCTTCATTGTCACTGAATTTGATTTCATGCGGGGTCAGCGGTAGCTGCATTAACGTTTTGAAATGAATCTCAGATGGTTAAGAAAGTGCACACATGAGTGGGTTGTCTAAAAGATTAGATGATGGGGTGCTGTAAGGGGATTTTTACAATAGTTCTTTTAATCTGATGATCTCTTAATTTTAGGATAGATTAATATCAATATGATTTTCTTATTATAAATGTAAATCAATACTTTATCTTATTCATCATCATGTATCCTACATACACAATTTTGATACCATGGTTATTTGCAGTCATGCAATATAAATACAGAGCGATACTATGCAAGGTTGGATGTGTAATTATTGTTATCTAATCTCACACAACATAGCATACATCTCTGATTGCTTTTTAAAAGAGTATTGTACGTCAGGTTTGTTCAAATGATCATGCATTGAGCCCCCGAAATGTTCTGTTTTATTACTATAGGTTGAATGAGTGTTTCACCAACGTGGATCTGGATCCACTGATTTCTGAGGTGAACAGTGAAAGCAAGGTGACTGTCACCGTGATGCATAGTGAGGTAAGATATAACACTAGATTACATTGCCATCCTCCGACTGATTCTTCTCCCTTTTTCTGGCATTCCATCGATTCAAATTAGGCTATTTTTTTTAATTATTCATATTTAACCTGCCCAATCGGTTACCCAAGAATAAACAATGCACATAATTTAAGCTTTCGTTTATGTATTTATTATTCTGGCCTGATTAAATTGATCACGTCTAGCAATAGGTTCGTTCTTGATCTGTGTATTGATACGGTATATGAAAACCGAAATATAACAGACATAGATATAACAGTCATGATATTGAGATCATATTATTAAATTTTCCCTGCCTGAAATGTAAAGCTTGTAGTACCTTTCGGGAAATACCTCACCAATGTCTTGAAATACTTTACTCAAATACTCTAGAATTATTAGGGCCTATGTAATCAATTTGAATAAACATGTATGATTGAATCCATTAGGCCTAAACAAAATATATGTTGTATTGCCCTGCTTTTAGTACCTGGGTCAGTCAGCCAAATGTTGTGTTTTTTGTTGGTTGCTTTTTCCCTCTTTGGGCTGATATTTCTCAGTTTTGAATGTTAATACATGTGTTTCAGCGACATCATTCCATTCATATCTTTTCACCTCATATTAAACTATGGTTTACAATGTTGTCTTGAGACGACACTCTGTGCTTCCCAGCTGACGAAGTTGGTTTTCAACTACCGGTAACACTTGGTAGCAATGTGAAGATTGTTGGCACATTTTACAGGTAGTCCCGGCCACAAAGTGGTCTTTTTACTAACCAAAGAAGGGACCGAAACTGACACAGGAAAAGACAGCCAGACAGTTTTGCATGCAAGAGGTTCAAATCATAGCCTATAATTACAAATGTTTGTATTTAAACTGGCCCACTTCGCTCTTCATTCCTGTTTCAGTTCTGGGGATTGTTCCCAGCGTACGTTTTCTTGAGTCTGAAATCAGTCAAATCTGACAATGAGACATTTAAACAATTCAAATACATGAATGTTTGAATTCACTGCATTGTATATACACGTACTTATTTACACTAGCAGGATTTCAAACTAGGGCAGAAGACAAGTCAGAATTTGGGAATAATTTGATGATTTTATGCATTTATATCCCATTTAAACAAGCATAATACATATAATACATATTTTCTTATTCATTAAAAAAAAAATCTAAAAAAAAATTCAAAAAATAAATAAAAAGCCAACAGTAGATTTTAAGATTTGGTCGGTCGCAAAGGGCAATGCAACAATAATTTTGTTAAGCCTTACCTTTTTTGTTAATGACTGAAGGTTAAATAAAATCAAACAAAACATCTCTATAAAAACGATTGTGCATGATCTATTCGTTAACACAAATAGAAATCTGACCCCAAAAAATTACAATCTCCGGAAGCTTAATTTTATTAATTAAATTCACAATATCATAGAAATTATAATTGCCAAATTTAACAGCAAATCATCCATTGTTTCTTTGAATGGTACTTTTTATATTCTTTTCATTTACATCTAGTTTTTCTTGTATCTAAATCCATAGTAATGAAGGGAGGATAACGCTCTAGTAATGTGGTTTCGCCATCAAGCAACAACGTAGCAACATTTCTAACACATTATAAGGTGACCCTGATCATGAGACCACGTGATGGCAGCAGACTACTACGGCCTTGAAAATGAAACCTGTCGAATGTGGATGTAACCAGACTACCCGAATAACTAATTACTAGTATACTAATTGAAGGATCATTAGAGTTAACATGTATGGAATACAGTATCTTAAGCAATTATTGATTTTACCCTGTCTTGATACTTTTGATGAATAACTTTATAATAATGGTTGAAGCATATGGAGCTCCAACGTAAGCAAAGGTTTGACGCCTTGTGTGCCCTCATCATTCAATATAATAAAAAAGAGGTTTCCTGGTGATGGAAATAGGATGGATTATTATGTTAAATCAATCTATGCAATACAATCTGCAGCAGACAATATACAACCTACAAGCTATGTTTTAACTTGGGCTCCTTCTTTTCCTAATTTCCAATTTTAATTTTAAGTCCTTAATTCACAAGTAACTACCAAAATATGTAAGTGATTTGATATACTTTATGAATTTCCGTGTATTCAAATACGTCTGTACAGCAAGTATCATTACATTTCTTGTAAATAAAGCTGAAAATGTGTAACCTGAAATGTGAAATATGAAAAGAACCGAACTGAATTGAAGTGAATTTGAACAAATCCAAACTCTCTGTTGATTGTTTAATACCAATTCCAACTGGTTTCAGTTTTCTCATATTGGCTATACTGTAATGATGATGATAATATAATGCATTGCACAATCATAACAAGGTCATCAGGAATCAAATCCGTAAGGTTCTGTAGATATATCCTTCATCACGGTGATACATGTATTCTGTAAGAATTCAAAGGAGCTTTCCGGTATACCAGGATTTATTCCATTGTCTACGGGTAAAGTAATTTGTATCAACTTTTTCCTGTTTAACCAACAATACATCCATTATCAAGAAAGATTGTTGATAATATTGAGTGTAGAAAGTGTATACTTGATCTAGACAAGTTTTAGTCTTATTTCTGTTGTATCCAATAAATTCTTGCTTTTGAGATTGAACATATTTTTCTAACTTTAATCAAATGGTTTGGAAAATGGCGTTTGATGGAACACTTCTCTTGATTTACATGATTATTGTTGTTTTATTTAATATCATTAGAATGTGTGCCTATTTCCCATCACAATGATGCAATGTAAGTTATGTTTATATTTGTCTATGATCAGTAGATCTGAATAGGATATAGACCAATTTAATAGCTTATAAATTGTCAAAGGTTTATAATTATCTACCATGACAATTTCTTTTAAGTTTTATTTCAAACATCCATTGCTCCTGTACAGTGTTTTTACCATTACATAATATCAATGTATACTCTATTATAGATATATTTCCATTTATGTCTATATTGTAATAATCGTTTCCATTATTACCTGAGTTGTAATGATTTGCCAGTTTGTGTGCAGTACACCTAAATAATTATGGGAAAGAGAAGTGGAATCTTGCAATGTGCGTTACGTTATATTATCTTTGTTCGAGCTGTATTTATTTAAAGCATTGTTGTTCTTGCCTTGATAAAATCTGGAATCATCTAAAAGCAAAGTGTGAATTCCTCTTTTTGTTATATTTCCAATGTTCATTGATTTGCAGGACTGCTGTAATGCGTTATTGATATCTGGAATGTATTGACTATGTAAATATACATGTATACTGTTCTCAGCTGAGGAATCACATTGCATTCATTCACGTCTTTCCACAAACGTTTCTTTATATCTGAATTTATTTTTGAAGTATATATGAGAGTGTATATTTTTGTATGTGAATTAAGTGTAAACAAAAAATACATGTGACTAGTTTAAACAGTAGGACTAGTGAAATATGGAATGGATTGCAAGAACAAACAATGCTTGTAACTATCTCATCAGTAACTGTACAGACAACAATTCCATGCATTTATCTAACCAGTAAGTAGTACAGAATATATTAAATGCATGTCATTTGATTAAGATTGTTTCAATATGTGATAAGCAACTTATTAGGTTATATATTTGTTATGTGGTACACCTAATACATCCATAGTTATATGGATTTTATGTTTGTTGAGTTGAGATGTTTTGTTATATTTGGTAAAGTATTTGTGTGTGGACAGCTAGCTGTTCTAAGACCTAATCGATAGTCAGCTCCAGGAGGACAACATTTACGTTGGTGTTATCTGTCTGGCCGGACAGATATATATATACGGCTCATCCAATTACATTGTTATTAGTCATCAATGTCTATCTTTTATTTTATGAGATTAATCAGCATGAATAGTGTTTCATCTAGCAGGCGCGGATCCAGGGGGGGGGGGCCGAGCGGGCCTTGGCCCCCCCCCCCCCCCCCCGCAAAAAAAAAAAAAAAGAGAGAAGAAAGGAAAAGAAGGGAAAGGGAAAGAGGAGAGAAAGGGAAAGAAGAAGAGGAAGAAGAAAAGAAAAGGGGAAAGAAGGAGATCGGGGGACAGAAAGGGCCTTGCCTCCCAGGCTGTTGACCCCCCCCCCCCCCCCCCCCCCCCCAATCAAAAAAAATAAGAGAGAAGGAAGGAAAGGGAAATAAAAAAGTAAAAGAGGAGATACTGGGAGGGGGGGGGGCTGAATTAAGACAAGGGTTAAGAATCGAGAACGGTACAGCCAATCGTCTTCTTTCTCTCATAATCTTATGAAACGTCAAAGCTTCCACGCTTCGCGCAGGAGGGGGGAACCTGAATTCAGACGAGGATTCAGAGGCGAGAACGGTAATACGAATCTTTAATGATTTTAAACGAAAAAGCTTTCGCGCTTTGCGCGGGATGAAGGGGGAACTTAATTCCGACGAGGATTATTTTCGAGAACGGTACAACGAATCGTCTTCTTTCTCTAATGATTTAATGAAAATTAAAAGCTTCCGCACTTCGCGCGGGGGTGGGGGGAACGTGAATTCAGACGAGGATTAAGAGTCGAGAACTGTACAGCCAATCGTCTTCGTTCTCTCATATTCTTATGAAACTTAAAATTTCCGCGCTTCGCGCGGGTGAGGGGGGGGGGGGGGGGACCTGAATTCAGACGAGGATTAAAAGTCGAGAACGGTACTACGAATCGTCTTGTTTCTCTAATGATTTAATGAAACGTAAAAGTTTCTGCGCTTCGCGCGGGAGGGGGGGGGGGGGGAATCTAAATTCAGACGAGGATTATTTTCGAACACGGTACAACGAATCGTCTTCTTTCTCTAATAATTTAATAAGTCGTAAAATTTTGCGCGGGAGGGGAAAAACTAAATTCAGACGAGAATTATTTACGAAAACGGTACAACGAATCGTCTTCTTTCTCTAATGATTTAAGGTAACTTAAAAGCTTCCGCGCTTTGCGCGAGGGCGGGGGGGGGGAACCTGAATTCAGACGAGGATTAAGAGTCGAGAACTCTACAACGAATCGTTTTCTTTCTCTAATAATTTAATAAGTCGTAAGATTTTCCGCGCTTCGCGCGGAAAGGAAAAAAATTAATTCAGACGAGAATTATTTTCCAGAACGGTACAACGAATCGTCTTCTTTCTCTAATGATTTAGGGAAACTTAAAAGCTTCCGCGCTTCGCGCGGGAGGGGGAGGGGGGAACCTGAATTCAGATGAGGATTAAGAGTCGAGAACTCTACAACGAATCGTCTTTTTTCTCTAATAATTTAATAAGTCGTAAAATTTGTTCGCGCTGCGCGCGGGAAGGGAAAAACTAAATTCAGACGAGAATTATTTTCGAGAACGGTACAACGAATCGTCTCCTTTCTCCAATAATTTAATGAAACGTCAAAGCTTCCGCGTTTCACGGAGGAGGGAGGGGGAAACTCGCCACTCCCTTCACCGACCCCCTCCCCCATTACGTCACTGTTGGTCACTACGTACCAATATTTGGCTCGCATAATTTCAAATTTGGGCCCCCCCCCCCCCCCCTAAGAAATCCTGGATCCGCGCCTGTCATCTAGACTGACCATAGTAAGTCTCATCGTTGAGATATCAATAATTTAGTGAACCAACCGTGACCCAAGATATCTATTTGTAACAGAAAATATCTACGGTATGTAGAATCAAGACTCAGATTTCCCAGAAGTGCAGACATTTCTAGACATAACATATTTACTAGTCGCTATTTTCCTCGTAAGCCTAGGAAATTGTGAATTGAAGGAAATGTAATATTTCCTTCGACTAGTTTACCCATAGTGACTATGTATCAGAGTTTATTGTGTTAATTGTATGTGTGTACATAATCATAAGTATACGCAATTTCAGAAGAATACACAATGGTAATAGAATGTCTTATTCATGTGTTTAAAATATAAAGTTCGATCTATAACTGATTGAACTCATGGGATTCAGAATCATCTTGTTGTTGAGAGAAAGAGAGCAAAATTAGGCGATTTTCGCAAGAAATTGAATAAAAGAATTATTATAGCCATTTACATTTTGAATTATCGCCTTGAGCAGAGCTTTATTCACCTAAACTGGAATAAGACGGATAAGAGGTGGGCAACATGAACAAAAGAAAGAGGGCAAAGCGCTTTACACAGAAAACGAGAGAGAATTGGATCGGAGAGAGTGAGAAAGAGAAAAATGATGTGGTTTAATTGGACAGAGAAAGATGGATAACAACCAAGAGAGAGAAAGAAGGGGGGGGGGGGGAGGGAGCTAGATACAGGGAGAGAGAGAGAGAGAGAGCAAATATAGGAATTAAATACAAACACGCATACGAAAGCAAGAAAACAGTATCAATGATCACTCCACTGACATTTCGATGAGGAACCACTCTGAAATGAATGATACAGATTAACACGAAACACCGATATAAATCAATATAAACCAGTCAACTATATACATTGGAGTCCTGAAGAAGATCATGAGACACGTCCCCCCCCCCCCCCCTCATTTTTTTAAGAGGGGATCGTCTCCCCGGCAAATTTGAAAAAGTGCCACACACAAAAATGTATAGAAATACTGTCTAAAGACTGCAACACACCTTTAAGCTCTGGATGGAGGGCCCAACAGTGCAGCATTTAGAACCCCAGAAAATTCAAAAATCATCGCTACCTCGCATAATATCCTTCAAAATATATAGGTAAATATTGTAGAAAAGTGAAATGTGAAAAAAGTACGTTGCTTATTTTTATACTATAGTTTTGCTAAGGAATGTAACTTTTTAATACAACAAAACTTTAAAAACCTGTGAGGGGGCAGTTACTTCTGTCACCTATACCCCTCTCGCTCACGTTGCTTCCTCACACTGGCGTACTGATGGGGGGGGGGGGGGGGGGGCGTGGGGGGGGGGGGCAGCCCCTGGATGCTCATCTGATCATAATTTAATGCCTAAAATGAGTTACCTGCATACCAGTGTCACAATTAAGATATCAAAATACGCTCATCTGACCATAATGCCTAAAGCCCCCGAGCTTCGTGTGGCTCCGCCCTTTGTCCCCTGCCCTCACCACACGCCAATTTATGTTCCACTAGCTTCGCTAGCTTTGACCTGACCTGATCGTAAATACTTTGCCCCCCCCCCCCCCCAACCCCCACTTTGAAAAACTCTCCGCGGGGACAGCATGTGACATGTAAGAATCGTGGTTGATGCAGATCCCCCCCCCCCCAAACGTTTATACTCTCTAGCTACGCCACTGTTCCCTCGCCCCCCCCCCCTCTCCCGGTCAAGAAAAGAAATCGCCGCCCCTGTGGCTGGCCAAGGTATATTTATTCACAGATATTGTGCTATTTGAGTTACTGCCATGTATGACAAAACAAACGATTTGTATCATTTTAGTCCACTTGCTAAGCAAGTCTCAATTTTCAGAAACATAAAAAAATGTACATGTGTTCAGCTTGAAATAGCTATAGAAGCTATTTGTAAAAAACGTACATCACATCTGAATAGTTGAAGAAAGGGGAAAATAGAAGTTTGGGAGTCCATGCCAGCCGTAAATGGAGAAACAAAGCTGCTAAGCTTTTTTTTATTTGAACTGTAAAACAGATAAAATAACAATGACAGATTTAGTACATCATTCACGATACACAAGAATGCATGATATAATATAAAATATCTGAAGATTCAAGTAAACACATTTTGCTTTTGTAAACTGTCAATCTTGACCTCGTCCTACTAACACAAAATCAGAGTAACCAATGGCTACAAAACCTTAGGCATTTTCTAATATGCATTAAGTTGATAAACTCATATTTTCAGAGTTTCTCAAACTGACCTGACTTTCCTTTAAAGGTACTATGTCCCTTTTGCAGCCAACTTGCCTCAAATTCTGTAGAACTTTGCAGGAATTATGAATATGTCATGTATGTCTCTGTGAAATTTAAACGTTAGCAGTGTCCTCATATTCAAATTATGCAAGGAAACCCGTTTACTTGCTAGACTTCACTGTCAGACACTATTGAGTGACTGACTGGCTTTTTTTCTTCTTTGGTAATAACATACATGAAAAGAGTTGTAAAGGGTACATGACCATTTGTCTACATCAATAACCCACTTCTTGTGATGGCCAAGATTAAACTGATTGAATCTTTGCGCAGCATAAAACGTATGACCATTTGGTACAATTGTCTGAAAATCAAGACTATTACTTTTGGGCTCTATAGCCCTAAAGTCGATTTGACAACTGATAGTCGTTATTTTCCCACTTGAAGACATTTTCAAGCCCCACCTTTTTTAGGGAAGTTCTAAATTAGTATTATCTTTCAAATGCAGTTGGAATTTAACTTTTTCATTTTTGGGGCCTGCAAATGGGACATAGTACCTTTAAACAGATTACTGCCAATTTGCATAAACCAAAATAACTGTTTAACATCTCTATCTTGTCTCCAAGATAGATTATTCACATCTACTTGCATAGCATAAATTGGTGCTAAAAACATCAATATTGGATTGTCACTTTAAATGTATTGTATGACCTTCCACTGACCTTGACAGGCATAGCTTAATTTGCATATTTATATAAAATTGCCTATAAAAAACTGTCTTATAAAATGCCTTCATGCAATTAAACACTGTACGCGTATGATGAATTAAACTTAAAATATGAATTGCTCTAAAACTCATGATGCAACCAAGAACTGTTTTAACCACAGTGGCCCAGTAACATAGAGATATAATTAAGTATATATCTCTATGCCCAGTAATAATCTAGAGATTACACTTTATACAATTTACATCTGTAATTTACTCCGATAATCCACATCTGCACTACAGCAATCCTTTCCGAGTTGAACTCTTCAAATGAATAAACACTCTCTTTCAATACTTATAGTCAAAATACTAAGCCAGTGGTGCAAATTAAGCTTAACCTTTTCAGCAAGTCAATAAATAGTGTCTTGTAACTTTTATGCAAGCTAGGCTAAATCTAAATCAAACCGTGCGTGAGGTACATACTGTGTATGATCGAATCTCTTAGCTTTGGGTATAATGAGCGCGCGCGCCCGCTACTTACTACATATACACGGGGCGTGACAATACGGATCGTATTCTCACTATTGACGTAGAATCTTGACTTCCATCATCCAAGCTGCCCAAGGCCAAGTTGTAGACAGAAATGATACTATCGTGAAAAGTACAGGAAACCACCATTGCTCCGATCCGATCTGCACAGCTAGTAGCGCTGCATTTCACCAGGGAGGTGAGTCTATAAACCTGATTTCACACGCATTTGATTTGTTTCCTTCTTCCTCCTGTACCACTCCATAGGAAACTGCCATAGACGAATCTAATACACACAAGCTTGTGCACGCAGACGAACGCGTGGTTTCCAAAACAATATATAGATTCTAGACCTAGATCTAGTTGAGTTTAGTGGTGGTTATTTTACCTGACAGTGCTTGTTAGTAAGCAATCATAGGACCGACGGCTTAAGTTAAGGCACAGAAAATTACCATCTGGTAAGTATGGGGATATCTTTCTTCTTATAACCATGATAACTACCATTTGTCAACCTTCTATTAAAATATTGGCACTTGTTCAGAAGCCTATCCAAAATTTGACCCGTAACTCGAGCGTGGAGATGAGGATCTGAGACATTACGGTAGATAACTTCACACAGGCACGCGCCCGCCCACAATTACCCACCATCGGTATGCTCTAGTATTGTGCAGCGGTTTGCTGGGAAACCTGTGAAAAAGTGTATAGACTAATATCAACGTTTATCCGAAAAATACTCCAAAAATATAACAAGAAAATTGACACGAAACGGGTAATAAACATAGCAACTTTTAACTCATGATAGGGAGGCCAATGCCCGGGCGTAAGGCTTCTACGCCTACGATTTGTGCGCTCGTCGTCCAAGTCAGAAAATTACCAGAAGAAAAAAAAGGGGAAAAAAAAGAAAACAAATATCTATGGAATAAAATGTAGATCTATAACAAATACACAATTACACACTCCACAACATACCTATAATAGGGTGTCTGATCGCGCACCCGATGTTGTGTGCTAAAATGCTCCCCATAGAGATTGCACGCATCCCTATGTGTAAGGTGTCTGAACGATTTTTCAATTTTCAATTTGGGATCGTTTTTCACCATTTTTGTTTGATATTTGAATAACAAATGTTATCAGAATAACACTTCAAATTTCAAGTCTCACCGATGTTTCTATCAAAAGTTACAGCCCCTCCAAAACGCTGGTATATTCATATCATTTTGGTCAAAATCGACGAAAAAGACGTCCACGCAGAGTGATGTTGTTTTGCTAAATTTAGCCAAACAGCTGTATCGCGCGATATGCAAGCGTATGCATATCGTACGCATGCTGCTAAGCCAATCCGCGACTTGCAGCTTGAGCTACGCTGTCTCCGCGACATGTGCCATTGACTAGTATGGTTAGCGTTCGTCGCACAATAAACCCGGAAGTGAATGCACGTTATAGTCAATGGCAATATCGCGGAGATGTCTCCGCGATATTGCCATTGACTATAACGTGTATTCACTTCCGGGTTCTATGCCGGGAATGGCCACCCATACTTTCTTTCACTATAATGTGTAATTGAATTTGGGGTTTCGTTCGTACGCGGAGATGTTACGCGATTAGTCCAAGAGCCTGCTTGAATTTCTTTGACAAAAATGACCAAGTGTTTTGTTTTAATTTTTGGATAAAACATCCTAAGAGATGTCTGAAAAGTGATGTCTTGTGTGTTGTGGGTGGTGGAGCGTGATTTCAGAGGTCAATGACCTTTATTTGACCCTGATTTTGCCTAACAGTTGTTTTTTACATGTCATTTGTTAAAAAGAGCCTCAATTTTAATGAATTTTGTGTCTAACGAAAGATAATGAAATTATCTATCACATGATATGAATATTTATAATATTTGATGATATTTTGAACCTTTTTTAGGGTTTAAAATGTAATTTTTTGACTTTTTTCACTAAAATCATAATTTATCACTTTTTGTTCGTATCTGTAAATAAAGAGGAAACAATGAAAATCCTAAAGAATTACTGTAAAAAAATGCATTTATATTCATTTATTACACTGTGAAAATTTCACGTTCATTACTTCTCTAACTAAAAAGTTATTGACTTCCAAAGAGAACACTCCCAGTGCCAACAAGATCCTGTAATCAGAAAAAATGTCATGCGCCCTCTATTGGCCATTCCAAGATAGTTCATGTTCTGTGGTTGGTTCAAAGTCTTGTGAACTGGTCAAGTGTGAATCAACTTCAAAATATATCATTGAACTTGGTGACTATGGACAGATTACATCCTTATCTATCCAATAATACCAATATCTTAGAAAATGTATGATTTTACTCCTATTTTGGGGTTCAAAACATCAAGTTTTGATGGGGACAGTTGTTCATTTTTTATAGTTCTTTACAAGTAGTCAGGTCAATATACGGTAAAAATCACGCCAACCCCAAAAAATTGCAACAAAAGGTTTTTTCAACGGTTTCTAGTAGTATTCGACCTCAGGAATAACATACTAAAAGTAGACCAAAATCGAAGGTTCAAAAAGCTGTTATTTTCAAGATGGCGTCCAAGATGGCCGCCGATACCTAGAAATGGCCATAAATCACTTATTATCCATCCTAGAGACATAATTTTGGTGTCTATCCCATGGTTTCGGGGGTCAAAGAATCCATTGAGACAAGTCTAGGAAACCCCCAAATCCAAGATGGCGTCCAAAATGGCCGCCATAACATAAAAATGGCCTTAAGTGACTTATTATCTATCCGAGAGACATAGTTAGGGTGTCTATGCTATGGTTTTGGGGGTCATAGAATCCATTAGGATAAGTTAGAACGTTAAGCAGTGGTTCAGGAAACCACAAAATCCAATATGGCGTCCAAAGGGCCACAAAACCACTAATATTTCTCAATAGAGGGCGCCCTTAATAAAGAGGAAATGAACTTATGTTTCTCTCACCCTTATGGTGTCATCGGTCCCCCCCCCCCCCCCCCCCCCAGCAAGAGGGTCAATTCAATTTTTGACACGTCATTGTCAACGCTGAGGGAGTGGCCGAGGGAGGGGGGAGTGACAAAGACAAAGCAACAACTTAGTAATAATATCTAGACACACATTCATAATACTGTAAGGTTTTAATTTCACTGATCCAAGTGGTTACTTGTTTATTTTACACTGTACATTTAGTTTTCCACTCCGATTACTATAAGCGCACTCCTGACCTACATTCATTCTCTCATGTCTGCTAGCTCTTGGCTTCTATTGTTCTGTCCCTATTCATTCATCCTCATGCACATTACCTGCTATAGCATCACACACACACACTCTTCCTATCTCTTAGCTATTCAACCCAGTACACATGGCACTCTACCTTTACAAGCTTTTCTATAGGTTACTTACTTATTGTCCAATCTTGTGATTGGTGATTATTGTTTCATGGACTGCATGTCAGCCATCTTGGCAGCTATTTTGTGGTTGTAATAAAATCTAACAGTGCAGCTCAAGTCATCAAACATGTAAGACCACTTTTGTCTTGTGTGGGTTCTTACAATACCTACCACAATTACAAATGTTTAAAACCTCGTGTTGTTCATGTCATCTTATAGCGCATACACATGCAAATCTTCATGTTCCTTCATTTTGATGAGGAATGTACTTTAGTAAGGAAAAATCATCTTCTGCTTCACTACCAAGTGACTCGTTATTTGGATTGTGGCATTCATCAAGTTGGCAAGGTCCACACTGTTACATGGTAGTACGTAACATATGCAGGTACAGCAAGGTGTGCTACAAGCAGTACAGGAGTTGCAATGAATCAACTTAAGAAGATTACTAGGTACAGCCTCCGTATTCAACATTATTGTCCTCTAATTTCCAGCCCCAGTATGTGACGTCCATGTCTTATAATTCACTCTCCATCCATGCCATGACTTGGTAGTATGTTCTGAGGGAGTGAAATTTGGTGGAGGCTGGCGAAGGAGGGAGTCGCATTGGCAATTTTCTTGACAAGCAAGTTGTATCGTAATGATGGAACTGAGTCATTTCAGCTACAGCAGCAACCAAACATGAAAGACATTGCTTTGATACCAAGTTCCTCAATTAGTTCCTGTGGCTGACTTAATTGGAAGAAGGAATGTACTAGCACTGGATTCTTATGTGGGGCTGCATTTCACAAGCTTCTGGAAGACTGCTCTCTTTCCGATTCCGAATATCCTGGAAGTCGGATCGCAACCAGTGTAGGCATGTCGAAAAAGTAGTTGTGAGCATAGATCTTTACCCAGGTCCACTTTCAACGTACTGATTAATGTTATACACCTTCAGAGCCTTGCGTTGCTGCATTGTAAGAGTGGAAATAAAGTTCTCTGCTATCTACGTCCGCGTAATGCAAGAGTAACACCAATAGGTCAGTGCCTTCTCAAATCAGGGTAGTAGACTGACAACGAAAAGAATTCACTGCAGCTTTAGCAATATGTACATCTGTATCTGCAGGGAAAAAGCTGTCAGAGGCAACGAGAGCAACAGCTGACAGAGAAGGATGGCGTAAACTTGTGATGGCCACAAAAACGTAAAAAACTACATTTGCAGAACCATACAGTGGGGGGAGGGGTTGTGAAATCAGGATATGATCGTGCTATTCTGCCAAAGCTGTCTCCTGTTTTCCATGGTATCCGATACAACAAGGAACCACCATCAAGGACATACTGGTCTGTGTTCTTTCACGGCTTCACCAGACACTTTACTTGCATGATCGGTTGTAACATGAGCTAGCTGAGGCTTCTTAGCCTTCCGAATGACATTCCTAGCCCTGAAAAGTGCAGGTAGGAACTGTAATGTTATGAGCTGAAGTTATGCAGCACTCCTAATTTGAATATAACTTAGGCGCCACGGATTTATTCAACTGGCATTCGGAATGCATTCGGAATGTACTTGTTAATCTTTCTGGAATGTATCCAGAATGCGCACATTCTAGCCACATTCTCAAAAAATCGATGCGACCTGCGCCTATTGTCTAGAGAACAAAGGGGCATTCCAGAATGCGCACATTCTGTACGAATTCTGGAATGCATTCTGGAATGCCCCTTTGTTCTCTAGACAAAAGGCGCAAATCGCATCGACTTTTGAGAATTGGGCGATGAAAAAGCATGCCCGAGACGCTGGCGATTAATCAGAGATGCGTGATTTCAAATGCGACTATACCTCATAAGGTTCGACAGCGCGACTCACTTTTAGAAGGAGTAAGAGCTATTTTTATTTATCTTTTTAAACAAGATATAACATTCGTTCTCTCAACTTCTGATTTTTCTGAAGTTGATAACAGCGGAAACACGTTGTCTCCTAATTGAAGGAAAACAAATATCTTGGTATTACGTTTCCATTTTCCCATAAAAAAGTTGCGGCCGCTTTATTTCTTCCTCGGTAAAATGAATTTTGACGCTACGAACGAGTTCTAATACAAGTATTTTCCCGCTCGAAAAAGATTACATTTATATGAAATATATTGTTTGTCTTTTTAATTTTCCGCCGACAAAGTGTTGGAATATGAATAAGTATAATTTTATATTGACAGCGCGGAGCACTTTTAGAAGGAGTAAGAGCTATTTTTATTTATCTTTTTAAACAAGATATAACATTCGTTCTCTCAACTTCTGATTTTCTGAAGTTGATAACAGCGGAAACACGTTGTCTCCTAATTGAAGAAACAAAATATCTTGGTATTACGTTTCTATTTTCCCATAAAAAAGTTGCGGCCGCTTTATTTCTTCCCCGGTAAAATGAATTTTGACGCTACGAACGAGTTCTAATACAAGTATTTTCCCGCTCGAAAAAGATTACATTTATATAAAATAAATTGTTTGTCTTTTCAAATTTCTGCCGACATAGTGTTGGAATATGAAAAAGTATCTTTTTATATTGACAGCGCGGAGCACTTTTAGAAGGAGTAAGAGCTATTTTTATTTATCTTTTTAAACAAGATATAACATTCGTTCTCTCAACTTCTGATTTTCTGAAGTTGATAACAGCGGAAACACGTTGTCTCCTAATTGAAGAAACAAAATATCTTGGTATTACGTTTCTATTTTCCCATAAAAAAGTTGCGGCCGCTTTATTTCTTCCTCGGTAAAATGAATTTTGACGCTACGAACGAGTTCTAATACAAGTATTTTCCCGCTCGAAAAAGATTACATTTATATAAAATAAATTGTTTGTCTTTTCAAATTTCTGCCGACATAGTGTTGGAATATGAAAAAGTATCTTTTTATATTGACAGCGCGGAGCACTTTTAGAAGGAGTAAGAGCTATTTTTATTTATCTTTTTAAACAAGATATAACATTCGTTCTCTCAACTTCTGATTTTCTGAAGTTGATAACAGCGGAAACACGTTGTCTCCTAATTGAAGAAACAAAATATCTTGGTATTACGTTTCTATTTTCCCATAAAAAAGTTGCGGCCGCTTTATTTCTTCCCCGGTAAAATGAATTTTGACGCTACGAACGAGTTCTAATACAAGTATTTTCCCGCTCGAAAAAGATTACATTTATATAAAATAAATTGTTTGTCTTTTCAAATTTCTGCCGACATAGTGTTGGAATATGAAAAAGTATCTTTTTATATTGACAGCGCGGAGCACTTTTAGAAGGAGTAAGAGCTATTTTTATTTATCTTTTTAAACAAGATATAACATTCGTTCTCTCAACTTCTGATTTTCTGAAGTTGATAACAGCGGAAACACGTTGTCTCCTAATTGAAGAAACAAAATATCTTGGTATTACGTTTCTATTTTCCCATAAAAAAGTTGCGGCCGCTTTATTTCTTCCTCGGTAAAATGAATTTTGACGCTACGAACGAGTTCTAATACAAGTATTTTCCCGCTCGAAAAAGATTACATTTATATAAAATAAATTGTTTGTCTTTTCAAATTTCTGCCGACATAGTGTTGGAATATGAAAAAGTATCTTTTTATATTGACAGCGCGGAGCACTTTTAGAAGGAGTAAGAGCTATTTTTATTTATCTTTTTAAACAAGATATAACATTCGTTCTCTCAACTTCTGATTTTCTGAAGTTGATAACAGCGGAAACACGTTGTCTCCTAATTGAAGAAACAAAATATCTTGGTATTACGTTTCTATTTTCCCATAAAAAAGTTGCGGCCGCTTTATTTCTTCCCCGGTAAAATGAATTTTGACGCTACGAACGAGTTCTAATACAAGTATTTTCCCGCTCGAAAAAGATTACATTTATATAAAATAAATTGTTTGTCTTTTCAAATTTCTGCCGACATAGTGTTGGAATATGAAAAAGTATCTTTTTATATTGACAGCGCGGAGCACTTTTAGAAGGAGTAAGAGCTATTTTTATTTATCTTTTTAAACAAGATATAACATTCGTTCTCTCAACTTCTGATTTTCTGAGGTTGATAACAGCGGAAACACGTTGTCTCCTAATTGAAGGAAAACAAATATCTTGGTATTACGTTTCCATTTTCCCATAAAAAAGTTGCGGCCGCTTTATTTCTTCCTCGGTAAAATGAATTTTGACGCTACGAACGAGTTCTAATACAAGTATTTTCCCGCTCGAAAAAGATTACATTTATATAAAATAAATTGTTTGTCTTTTCAAATTTCTGCCGACATAGTGTTGGAATATGAAAAAGTATCTTTTTATATTGACAGCGCGGAGCACTTTTAGAAGGAGTAAGAGCTATTTTTATTTATCTTTTTAAACAAGATATAACATTCGTTCTCTCAACTTCTGATTTTCTGAAGTTGATAACAGCGGAAACACGTTGTCTCCTAATTGAAGAAACAAAATATCTTGGTATTACGTTTCTATTTTCCCATAAAAAAGTTGCGGCCGCTTTATTTCTTCCCCGGTAAAATGAATTTTGACGCTACGAACGAGTTCTAATACAAGTATTTTCCCGCTCGAAAAAGATTACATTTATATAAAATAAATTGTTTATATTTTTCAAAATCTCAAACTCGGTCAAACTATCATCAATCTCTTTCTCTCTCTTTTGTTGTTGTTGTTGTTGCCTTTTTTGCTTTCGTTCAAATCAACTGGGTGTCAAGTAAATTACACTACCCGTTCAATAAATGCAAGGGAAAAGATTTAACGGTGGAGGCAAAGGACGTATTTTACTCAGTGGGAACATCATAATTATTCAGTATTAACATCGACATCCATTACGACTGCATGTTCCCTAGGAAACCAACAAATATCGATGGACGAAAGATTGATGGGAATATGAAACATCTGAGACTTGGCATTCATAAATTATACTTAATTTTAAAAAATGGGCAATCCAACCCCGGCCTGTGGTGGAAATTTGCTTTAAAGGAAAGCAAAAAAATCATGGGAAACATTCATAAAAGTTTGAAAAACGATCCGATAAACAAAAACAGAAGCCTTTGCGGGGTGTGAAAATAGCCAGTAAATAACCCAACCCTGAATTGGTAATTCTTCTCCCCTGTAATGCTACGTTTACACTATGTTCCCGGCGGCCACGGCAACCACGTTTCAGGCCACCGTGGACGAAACGGGATTGACGTGACACAACGCGGGGGACCGTATGGGCAAACGTGACAGGCCGTGATTGCCGTGGATACCGTGTCAGATTTTTAAACGGTCAAAAAATTTGCCACGGCAGTCACGGTGCGGATGAGAAACCTAGTAGGCCGTAATAAACCGGGGTGAACGTAACAAAACGTGACAGTCCGTAATAGGCCGTAACAAAACTTGGGGGTGGTCCGTAGTGGGACGGTTTAAGCGCCCGGCACGCTACGGCGCGTTGCGTTCTACTACGGTCTGACACAACGCGAGGTCTCAGAATACCATGATTGCTATTGCTTGGGAGACCTTCTTTTTATACCGCCGGCACAAACGTGCTCCAAAGCTGCCCTGCGTCCACGTTTCATCCGTACAAAGCCTTGACAGAACGTGAAAAACGTGTCAGACCTTGATCAGAACATGGGAAACGTGAGGGACCCCATCAGAACGTGACGGGCCGGGAGGGAACGTTCTGGCATCCGTGGTAGAACGCGGGCCGAACCGTAGTGCGCCTTGGAGCCTCCGGGACTCAGCATCCCCTTCCCCCCACGGCCCGTCACGGATACCGTGGTAGACCGTGAGAAAACTTGGCAAGACGTAACAAAACTTGAATCCAGAGATAAAATTGGTCTAAATCCCACGGCGCACTACGTTTCGAGCAAACGGGGCTGCCGTGGCCGCCGGGAACATAGTGTAAACGTAGCATAATTACCAGTGTCGGAACTCTGACCATACGCTTTTCATGTTATCAACTTGATCAATTTAGCGAATCATTCATGTATGGACCTCCTCTATTGTGAAACGCTTATCTCAGCTGCCTGGACCGGATCCCACAATAAGAGGAACAAAAGAATGTAAAGAAGTAACTACTCTGGAAGATTACCGTTTTGAAAGAAGGGGATGTAGGCCTAAACGTAGGTCAAACTACATGACGATACAAACAACCACTCTAACTTAATATATACCTTTACGAGGGCATGTAGCCATTTTAGAGCAGGTTTGAGTTAAAGGTATAGCCACGAATATGAGATTTTTCCTGGGCAAAGATGCTACCATTGTTAAAGGGAAAAAAAGCAAGGCAACATAAAAAACAAGTTTTCTGGCAATAAAGAAAAGCGAGTGCAAGATGAAGAAATTAATTTCTATTATCATTACTATTCTATTACAATATTGTAAGCATCATCATCGCCATCATCATCACTTCATGTATACATGTACATGCCATCTACAGAACTGATCATGAAACGAGGATTAACAAAGTTTTATTGACAAGATAGGTTGAACGAGAACACAGATGGAGACGAAGACAAATAAATTGAAATCTCACGAGGGATAACCCAAACAAGTCTAGCTGTTCAATGGTTATCATGATAAATGGGATTTGTGTGTCATTTTATTCTATAAAATATATTTAGGCAACAGTGGTAAGATGGTAATATGGTAAGGCACACGACGGCCTTTTTTAGATGGCAAAATGAATATTTCAAATTATGAGAAACGAAGTCAAAAGTATTCAAAGTAAATATTATTTTGTTTTTTATCTCAAAATTCATTTCCCAAATAGTCCTATATTTGATTTGCACATTTAAAAGAAAGGGCATTTCGTGTAGATCATGGCATAATGTTGGTCAGAATATCATTACAATTTTTTTTTTATAAAAACCATGTAAAACGAAGGCCTATTATTTATGGCTCGGTTGATAATCGGCCGAGCTTCAGCAGACGACAATCATTGACAATGGGGGAATGAATGGAGGTATCGACCGATCTTACGCAATTTGTATTCTGAGTGTATTGAGAAGGAAAGACGTGAAGCTTCAGCAAAATAAGACGGCAATTTCCCTAAAAAAATTATAGACCTTATTTTTCGTATTGATGAACAAAACTTATATTTTTAGAAATAAAAAAGTCCGAACTTTCATTTGTATATTTACAAACATATCACGAAATTGACTGAATGATGCGCAATGAGCAATGAAAGTAGAAAGCACCGCCAAATAACCGAAATCGCTCCGTCAAATGGGAAACTAGTCTTTTACCATATTAAAATGTTTTATAGACTTTGTTTGTTTT
This sequence comes from Strongylocentrotus droebachiensis, assembly GCA_035222895.1. NCBI lineage: Eukaryota > Metazoa > Echinodermata > Echinoidea > Camarodonta > Strongylocentrotidae > Strongylocentrotus > Strongylocentrotus droebachiensis. Next base: position 10,243 of record JAVYIG010004758.1, on the reverse strand, counting down.
ATAAATGCCTGACTTCCCAATTATTTTACTTTTTTATGGATTTTTTTTTTTAATGGGGAAGGAAACAAATTCCGCCCACCCGCCCCTACTCCAGAAAAGCAATCGAGGACAACCAAATGATTTTTTTGGGCCTTATGACTGTCAATTAAAGTTCACTAGGAAACCAAAAAATATCGATGGACGATGCTCGTAATTACCCCCCCCCCCCCCCCCCCCTTTCCCCGACCCCGAAATATTGATGGGAATATGAAAATTGTAGTTTCACGGATATTTAACCTAGTGTTATCCATTACGACTGTTACCTAGGAAACCAAGAATATCGATGGACGATGCTCCCCCCCCCCCCCTTCCCCCGAAAGATTGATGGGAATATATGAAACATCTGAGACTTGGCATTTATAAATTGTACTAAATTAAAATAAATGTGCAATCCATTTGCTTTAAAGGAAAGCAAACAAAATCAGGGGAAAGTATTCATGAAAGTTTGAAAAACGATCCGATAAACAAGAACAGATAACAAAACAAAGGCCTATACGGGGTGTGAAAACAGCCATTCAATAACCCACCTCTGATGCAAAGCCGGTTTTGTTTGGCTATTCACCGGAGCCAACGCGTAGGCTTAACAGGGGGGTGTTTCACAAAGATTCTAAGTCGAACTTAAAAGTTATTGAGAGCCATTTGTAGCCTTAAAATAAAATATATTCAAAAGTATTTTACACTTTCCATAAATTCCACATCAAGAACATGAAATCTCCCATAATAATAGAAAATACGAATGATTTGAATCAACATTTTATGCCTTTTAAAATAACTTTTACAAAATATTTTCAAGGATGCTAATGGCTTTCCATAACTTTTAAGTCCAACTTAGAGATAAGTTCTACTTAGGATCTTTGTGAAACACCTCCCTTGTCTGTTGTTTCCCGATTCGGGCATAAATAGTGCGCCTTATAATTGAATAGACTGGGTTTAATTCGTTATCACTTTGCAGTAGAAAGACACGCAACCGATATTATTGAAAGTTAACAACAACAAAACAAATTGGCCCGAATTCACAAAGCAAGGTTTGAGCTCAGACCAAGGTTTGAGCTCAAACCTCCTTTTGTTTCGCCAAACCTCCTATTGTTATTTACAAACAAGGCGGTTTAGCGAAACAAAAGGAGGTTTGAGCTCAAACCTTGCTTTGTGAATTCGGGCGATTGTGTCTCACTCAGGCCTACAATACACGTATCTCTCTCTATCTTGTCTACTCTACCTCGATCAAAATTAGCTCGCAGACAAAAGCCCTTGTCAGTCGTAATACATAACATGGTCTGATTTAAGAGACTGCAATACGTCATGTACTGTACCTCTCGAAACAACCATCTATAGTCTAGACCAGGGGAATCTGACATCTCCCTGCATATAAAAAATCTTTCAAGATATATCTTTCATATCTTTCAAGATATATGGTATGTGCCCGCAGACTTATCAAATGTCCCTGCTCGAGAACCCCGTATTTATTTATAGGGGCACATTACGGTGCGGGATCAGTCTAAAGGCCGATATTATGTTATGCTATCTGTGCCATATAGATACATGACTTGTATTCATAATCATATTACCGGACGTCTCGTAGTTTCACGGTTCATCCATTACAACTGTCAATTTAAGTTCACTAGATAGGAACCAACAAAATATCAATGGATGATGCTCTCCCCCCCCCCTCCCCATCTCCCCCCCTCCCCATCTCCCCCCCCCCCCTCCTCCCCCCCCCCCTCCTCCCCCCCTCCTTCCCCCGACCACGAAAGATTGGTGGGGATATGAAAGTTGGATTGATGACTGTATCTTGGAAATGTTGTAATCAACACCCAAGTTCGAACAGACCGCGATATTTACGATTGTTACGTCGCCACTGTTCTGAGGTCGCCGACATGTGGCGGGAATGTCATAATAAATCTGTCATTATTTGAATGTCCTTGTTGCGACTGGTCAAATGCCATGGCGAGGAACAATTATTTCCGATGACAAAAACATTTGTGTATTACAAAATAATCCAACATTTTAGGATTGTTATAGGCATACGGCCAATTTACACCTGTAATCTCTCTCTCTCTCGATAATAATAAATCCATCTCTATCTCGAATAAACAGTCTCCTTATCTAAAATGAGGCGTCATGTCAATCAACACCAAAGTTTAAAACACGCGTATATTTGACATTGTTACGCGCCTTTGTTCTGAGAGCGCCGACATATTTGTGGCGGGAATGCCATAATAAATCTGTCATTATTTGTATGTCGTTGTTGCGCACATGTCATGTTGTTGTCCAAATGCCATGTGGCGTGAGATAACATTGTTCAATTATTAGAGCATGCGCCATGCGGACCATTTACATTGGAAATAAGCAATAAGAAATCTTGTTACTTCTAATATATATAAAAAAGACTACAATTATATTTCACCATCTCTTGCATTCTCCCTCGTTCTCTGCAATTCCCCTCCGGCTCACTTAATTTTCATCTCCCCCCCCCCCCCCCCCCCCCCCCACTCTCTACTGATCTATATATGACCTTCTCTTTATTTGTTTTGGAATAAATAATCACACCCTCTACAATTTTTATGAAATTCTGTAAAGAAACATTTGTGTATTACATAATAATCCAACATTTTAGAAGGCATATACAGCCAATTTACACCTGTAATCTCTCTCTCGATAATAAATCCAGATCTCGAATCAACACTGTCTCCTTCTTATCTAAAGTGCGGGGGTCATGTCGATCAATCAACACCAAAGTTTAAAACACGTGTATATTTGACATTGTTACGCGCCTCTGTTCTGAGAGCGCCGACATACTAGTGGCGGGACAATGTCATAATAAATCTGTCATTATTTGTATGTCGTTGTTGCGCACATGCAGGGGCGTACGCAGGGGGGGGGGGGTTGGGGGTTAAACCCCCCCTTTGGTATTTTTGTGTGTGTAAACCCCCCTTACATAAACCTAAAAAAAAAAACCCCCCCTTTTTTTTTTTTTTTTTTTTTTTTTTTAATTATAAAAAAAAAAAAAAAAATCTGCCCACGGCTAACCTAAAAAAGGTGACCTCACCCCCCTCCCCAACGAAGAAAAATGTCAAATGTTCAAATTTCGAGACCAAAAAAGAAAAAAAAAGTGTCCTCTTACCACCCCCCCCCCCCCCCCCCCCCCCCCCCCCCCCACTGAGCGACTTTTCGGCCGGCGCGATTTTCAAATTTTCGGGAGCAAATAGTTTTTGAAACCCCCCCCCCCCCCTTGAAAAAATCTTGCATACGCCCCTGCGCACATGTCATGTTTTTGTCCATATGCCATGTGTCGTGAGATAACATTGTTCAATTATTAGAGCATACGGACCATTTACATTGGAAATAAGAAATAAGAAATCTTTTTACTGCTCATATATATAAAAAAAAGACTAAAATTAAATTTCACCACCTCATATTTCAACATTCACCATCTTTTACATCCTCTTTCTTTCCCTCGCCGCTTCTCTGCAATTCCCCTCTCACTCAGTTATCGTCTCACCCCACTCTCTACTTTTGGAATAAATAAGCACACCCTCTACAATTTGTATGAAATTCCATAAATCATATTTTATTTATAATTGAAGGAAAAAAAAAAAAACATTATTTATAAGATAAGGAATTTAAAAACTAGAGAGGGTAGATGAGAGGTAACAAATTTAAAAATAATGATACGCAACATAAAAGCACAGACCACAAAGAAAATTATGTCTGTCTCGGTTGAGGAATATGATTATTTGAAACAACATACTTCATAGGTTTACATTAAAGCATGTGCTTTCCTTCATGCGCAGACTCATTCAGAAGCAACCATGCAGAAAGCACTCTTCAACACAGTACTCTTGGCACACAGAGTGGGTGATGTATTTAATGAGTATAAACGATGCACATACACTGCCATATGTACTGTACATGTGAGAGTGGTAAGTTGCACTTGACCACTAGCATGCACAGCATAAGCATGATGTTTTAGTTACACCAATAAACTCCTGACCCTCAAGCAAAGATATGTGGAGTTTTATTACTTTCTGGACCCACCTACATTTAGTGAAGTACTAACCAAGAAGTCTACATAACAAACCCACTATTTTTTACATGGTGGCAAGCGGTGAGCTCAAAGCTCATCACCTCTGCTACCTCAAGTTCCCCCTTTTTTGACTACCAGGAACTGTTGAAACAGCAAAGCAAAGCAGCAATTATGGTTTGCAGGTACAATTTGTACTTTCGAAATCTCTCCCAGAGTCGTAGCTTTGGCTTTCCTGTTGAACGAGATTATTAAAACGGCATATTGGAAGGCTGCTGAGCTATAATCATCGATGTACCCCAGAATTGCCCACTGAAAGGGAATGACTTGCAATTAGGTTGCTTCCAGACCTTCATGATTTTGCTGGAATCAATCGGTACCCTGATGGAAGGAACTGGACTTCGCATAATCCTTAGAACAGATAGCAGGGAACTATAATTCCACTCTTACAATCGACAGCCAAGGCTCCGAAGGTGTAGAACTGTAAGCAGTTGAAAGTGGACCTGGGTACAGGATCTGTGCTCACAACTACTTTTTCGACATGCCTACACCGATTGCGATTCAACTTCCCGGATATTCTTAATAGGAAAGAAAGCAGTCTTCCAGAAGCTTGTGAAATGCAACCTCACTTTGGAATCCTGTGCTAGTACTTTCCTTCTACCAAGTCAGCCAAAGTAACTACTTATAGAGGAACTTGGTATCAAATCAATGTCTGTCATGTTTGGTGGCCGTTGTAATGACTCAGTTGCATCATTACGATACAACTTGTTCGTCAAGAAAATTGCCAATGCAACTCCCTCCTACGTCAGCCTCCACCAAATGCACTCCCTCAGAACATACTACCAAGCCCGGATTGGGGGGGGGGGGGGGGATTAGATTATAACCCCCTACCTATTTTTAGGGGTCATTTTTCTCGAAGTTAAGCCCACTTTTCACAATTTTCACAATGGAAACACCCGAAAATTTTGAAAACACAGACCCATGTTTAGGGATATTTGTGTTAAAAATGGGACCCATGTTTAGGGATTCTTGGTGAAAAAGTGACTCATTAGAGCGGCACACGCATGTATGTCTTAATATGTGAGTACCCCCTCCCCCCCTTTCTCGGGCTACCAAGTCATGGCATGGATGAAGAGTGAGAGAAAATGGATGTCACAGACTGGGGCTGGAAATTAGAGGATGATCTGGTTCCACTAATATCAAATACGGAAGCTGCACCTAGTAATCTTCTTAAGTTGATTCATTGCGACTTCTGTACTGCTTGTAGCACACCTCCCTATACCTGCATTACGGACTACCATGTTACAGCGTGTGTGTGGACCTTGCCAACTTGATGTATGCCACAACAATCCATATAACGAGTCACCTGATAGTGAAGCAGAAGATGATTTTTCCTTACTAAAGTACATTCCTCGTCAAAATGAAGGAACATGCAGCTAGATCTGCATGTGTATTCGCTATAAGATGACATGAAAAACACGAGGTTTTAAACATTTTTAATTGTATGGAATTATGAATGTGTATCTAGATATTATTATTAAGTTGTAACTTTGTCTTTGTCACCCCCTCCCCCCCCCCCCCCCCCCCACCCCCCCCCCTCCCTCGGCCACTCCCTCAGTTTTGACAATGACCTGTCAATAGTTGAATTGACCCCTTTTCTGGGGGGGGGGGGGGGGGGGGGGGGGGTCGGTGACACCATAAGGGCGCCCTCTATTGAGAAATATTAGTGGTTTTGTGGCCCTTTGGACGCCATATTGGATTTTGTGGTTTCCTGAACCACTGCTTAACGTTCTAACTTATCCTAATGGATTCTATGACCCCAAAAATCATAGCATAGACACCCTAACTATGTCTCTCGGATAGATAATAAGTCACTTATGGCCAGTTTTATATTATGGCGGCCATTTTGGACGCCATCTTGGATTTGGGGGTTTCCTAGACCATCACAAACCATTCTTACTTGTCTTAATGGATTCTTTGACCCCCGAAACCATGGGATAGACACCAAAATTATGTCTCTAGGATGGATAATAAGTGATTTATGGCCATTTCTAGGTATCGGCGGCCATCTTGGACGCCATCTTGAAAATAGCAGCTTTCTGAACCTTCGATTTTGGTCTACTTTTAGTATGTTATTCCTGAGGTCGAATACTACTAGAAACCGTTGAAAAACCTTTTGTTGCAATTTTTTTGGGGTTGGGGTGTTTTTTACCGTATATTGACCTGACTACTTGTAAAGAACTGTAAAAAATGAACAACTGTCCCCATCAAAACTTGATGTTTTGAACCCCAAAATAGGAGTAAAATCATACATTTTCTAAGATATTGGTATTATTGGATAGATAAGGATGTAATCTGTCCATAGTCACCAAGTTCAATGATATATTTTGAAGTTGATTCACACTTGACCAGTTCACAAGACTTTGAACCAACCACAGAACATGAACTATCTTGGAATGGCCAATAGAGGGCGCATGACATTTTTCTGATTACAGGATCTTGTTGGCAATGGGAGTGTTATCTTTGGAAGTCAATAACTTTTTAGTTAGAGAAGTAATGAATGTGAAATTTTCACAGTGTAATAAATGAATATAAATGCATTTTTTACAGTAATTCTTTAGGATTTTCATTGTTTCCTCTTTATTTACAAATACGAACAAAAAGTGATAAATTATGATTTTAGTGAAAAAAGTCAAAAAATTACATTTTAAACCCTAAAAAAGGTTCAAAATATCATCAAATATTATAAATATTCATATCATGTGATAGATAATTTCATTATCTTTCGTTAGACACAAAATTCATTAAAATTGAGGCTCTTTTTAACAAATGACATGTAAAAAACAACTGTTAGGCGAAATCAGGGTCAAATAAAGGTCATTGACCTCTGAAATCACGCTCCACCACCCACAACACACAAGACATCACTTTTCAGACATCTCTGAGGATGTTTTATCCAAAAATTAAAACAAAACACTTGGTCATTTTTGTCAAAGAAATTCAAGCAGGCTCTTGGGTTAGATGTAACCATGGTTTGGACTGAGCGGAGCGCACGCCTCCTAATTAGCTGATCCACCAAATAGCGAGAAGGGTATTTTTAAACTGTTATCAGTTGTGATCCCTGGGGGCTAGCGAAAATATAAGCACATATAATTGTTCCTTAGGACTGGGACTACTTATCGATCGGGGCGTCATATCTCAAAAGTGACAAACCTCAGAGTTAGCCAGGACACAATGTTTCAATTGCTGTTTTGACCAAGATATTTTTAGAATTTCGAGGCAACGCCCTGTGGAAATATTGGAATTCACCTGCTCTTTCAAATGACACCTCATTCATTGAGTATCACCTTCAGGATCACAACAGATAAAGGTTTGAATTTCGAATTGCATGGTCGCGTAATGCACGTAGACCGCATAGGGATGCGTGCAATCTCTATGGGAAGAATTTTAGCACACAACATCGGGTGCGCGATCAGACACCCTACTATGTGGTCTATGTGCTTTGCGCGACCGTGCAAAATTGGTCAATGATTTTATGAAAAAAATTTGAATTCAAACCTTTAGGCCTCGTGATCCTGAAGGTGAAACTCAATAAATGAGGTGTCATATGAAAGAGCAGGTTTTTCTCCATATTTCCCAAGGGAGCTCACCCCCAAAATTCTAAAAATATCTTGGTCAAAACAGCGATTGAAATGTTGCTTGCATCCTAGCTCCGAGACGACTCACTTTCCTGAGCCGAGCCCCCGCGGCTTAAGTAGGGCTAGATGTAAGGATAATATCCAGGTGCTTTTTTTTTCGCTAGCCCCAAGGGATCATTCGGCTCAACAGTTTGAAAATACCCTTCCCACATATTTGGAATCAGCTAATTAGGGAGGCGTGAGCTCCGCTCAGTCCAAACCATGGTTACATCGCGCACATATTAATATGCATTCGGACCGCGCACGAAGCAAACCCGGAAGTCAATACACGTTATATGGTATGGCTAGCGAATCGCGCTCCCAACCCGGAAGTGAGTACACGTTATAAGTCAATGGCGATATCGCGGAAACAACATGGTCAGGTTTTGCGCATTCAGCTAGCAACATGCGTACGCGATGCATACGCATGCATATTGCGCGATGGAGCATCTGCTAGCTGTTTGGTTAAATTTAGCAAAACAACACCGCTCTGCGTTTACGTCTTTTTCGTCGAGTCCGATCAAAATGATATGAATATTGAAGAGTTTTGAAAGGGCTGTATCTTTTGATAGAAACATCGGTGAGTCTTGAAATTTGAAATATATTATTATTATTACACTTTTCATTCACATATTTTTTAAAAATGGTGAAAAATGATCCCAAATTGAAGATTGAAAAATCGTCCAGACACCCTACCTATAATCACTAATCTGTAACGGTCTTTCACCATTTGTTGACGATCTTGCAGATTTTGACGTATTTAAGTCCAATAATTCTGTTAGCAGACGAACTTAGCGGACGCACAAGAGAAACGAGAAGGGTCCTAGAGGCAGAGCTGCCAACCATTCCGTTTTTGCCGGAATTACTCCGTTTTTTCCTCCAAATTACGGTATTACGTTTTTTCTTCATAAAATACGTTTTTTAAAGTTGATACTCTAAGACAATCCCAAATACTGAGATAATTACATAAATTGAAAGCTTGTGACCCCCATAATAACATCAAATGGTGTCCACCCGACAAAACAAGTTTAGAATAATGAATTTATTCGAGTAAACTCTACCAAAATATCTAAGTCTGAAACCCGGAAGTGCACGTAGAGTCGGGCCTCTATCCGTGACGTCACGAACGGGAGTCATGGGCTCAGTGAGAGTGAATGGCAGTGATATCCCTACGTAAATGCTATCCTGTCAGAGCTTAGATTTGTTGTTGTTAAGGAGTATATTTGATGGATTTTCTGTTTTCATTTGAATGAAGAATAACGAAGCAACATTTTCCAGTCGCTGATTTCTTTTTATATCCTCATATTCACCTATTTGGTAGAGATTTAAGACGAGTTTACTGCTTAAGGGCCTATCTCACTGAGCGGCGAATGCTTGCGAACGTAGCGAATTTGGGGTTTCGCCAGAGTTTGTAAAAATATGTTGTAAAAGGTTGCAAGAAAGATCGCAAACAGTTTTCTTTGTTGTAAACAGTTTTTCTTGTCGCAAACAAATTTTGAACATGTTCAAAATTTCTTTGCGAATTTATTTTTCCGCAAACGTTTGCAAACAGTTGTAAGCGTTTGCAAAACAGTTGCAAGCGTTTGCAAAACAGTCGTAAGCCTTTGCAAACGGTTGTTAAATGGTTTTGCTCTTTGTTTTCGTCAGTTCTCTGTGTTTCGCCAAAGCTAGCGACCACGTTACCATATGGTTCCTTTATAAAAGCGACCCATTGAGTTATCAAAAGGTCTCAAATGTTCACAAATAGTGGCAAAGGATTGGCAAATAGTTGCTAATCTTCGCAAAAACTGTCGCTAACATTGGCTTACAGTCGCTTATAGTCAACAACTGCCTTTCGCAAACACTTTCAGAAACATTCGCTCAAATGTTGCTAATTGTCGCTAAACGTCACTAAAAGTCGCCGATTTTCGCCAACATTCGTCAGAAAAGTTGGCGAATCCAAATTCGCAACGTTCGCAAGCATTCGCCGCTCAGTGAGATAGGCCCTTAAGGAATTAAAGTTAAATCGTGCACGTATGAATAGGCGGATGCATTATATTGTCATCAGATAAGGTACAGGAGCAGTTTTGTAAAACGAATAGGTCTAGAACTATGATAGTAATTATCATAGATGTGTGTGACTGCCTCAAAAAAGGATACAGTACCAGTTAAACATTGTATGTGGTAAAATATCAAACTTAAACGAGATCATGCAAGCGCGCTTCCTCTATAATATTTTGGCGAGTGATGCGGCTCTTGCATGAACGTTCGTGAAGCGAGCAGAATCGGGAGGTAAGACCAAGCCGCTGCTCTAGGCGCTGCTTGCTTGTGATGGAACGTACGTGCGCTAGTTATATGTTTATCGGCAATTGCAAGAGAATGAAAGCGACGTTGCCAGCTAAGAAAAACAACTAACAAAGACTTGCTCCTGACTACCGGTGTCAGAATTGGTAGATGAAGGATCTTCAGGGCCAAGGAAGGCGAAAGACATGGGAAAAAGGAAGAAGAAACCATCGGGAGATCGCTG